>BNCR01000020.1:617651-635151 GCA_014656515.1 Oryzias celebensis | reverse complement strand
TATGTTTGCATAATTATTTGTTACTATTATTATCTCCTACAAACGTTATTCTTTTGTCTTTTGCTGTAAATTTTTTATAAAATGCAGTTTGCATGTATGAACAGTATCAAATTACATTCAGTCACATTGCTGGTATCACAACTTTTTCTTTGTTTCACGTTGAGTATAAAAGGTAGTTTATTATAAGTATGATAAAAATGTTAAGGTAGATTTCAACTTGTTTTCTTAGCATTAAATAGACTTCAGTTTGTCTGAACAAAGAGTTTATCAAAGTGAAACTGATCAGCTCTGTTTCTATGGTGACTTGCTCATTTTTTAGTGTGAAATAAAATCAGAAAAGTCGTTTTCGTGACATTTTCTGAGAAGAGTTGAAGAAAGATCAAATCAATAAATTGTCTCCTGATTTATAAGTAAATCACCTCTTCCGTTTTTGTGGAGACTAAAGGTGACCATGATGACAGAGTCACTCAGCTGACCGTTCCTTGTTCTGTCAAAAGTTGTGTGTGTTTGTATGTGTGTCTGTAGCCTGCACATCACTAGCTGTTGTGTAACTGTAAGTACCAGTTTGCAGCTTCATTCTCAGCATGTCCTTGCTCTGGATCTTCTCCATGTGTGTGTTTGTGGTCCGTCTGTTTCTCATCTTACCCTCTCTCCTTCCTGCTCCTGTTTCCTGCTCTCCTTCCAGTTCCTCATCTTAGCTTAAAGCACACCAGCAGCCAATCAGGTATCTGGACTCCTAACATAATCTGAATCTTTCTTCTCTCTGTGTTCATCTATTTCCATCCTTGCCTGCCTTTTTTCTGCTTTCCACGCCTTCTGTTTGTCCATATGTGGGTGTGGTCTGATTCAGTCCATAACCACAGTATTGTGCTTCAGCGTTGTTCTCTGCAGAGCTGCTGCTCTTCTCTGTTTTGAACTGTTTGTGTTTGCTGAATAAACGTGATGCTCACACTAACATAAACTCACTTAAAGCCACAGGTAGCAAATCAAATCTGATCTAATACTTTATCCACCATCTGTTCTAACTTCAAGGATGACTGGCTTTATTGTTTTGTCTGTTGTCCAGAACAAGACAAAGATCCACTGTGTTAGGAATGTCATTGATGCAGTTTGAGGAACAGTTGCAGCTGTAAAACTAAAAGTGAAGCAGAGGACAGAACTGACTGCAGAGCTGTTTGCATCTCTCAGGAGCTCCACACTTTCAACCACTGATGTGTTTCCGTTGCACCGCGCTGTGTTTTACTAAAGCCTCGTTCTGCACTGGCATAATATTAGTTTCCATCTCTGGAGGTACTTTCAGAGCTGAATGGCAGAACAGCCCTGGCAGACAGAGCACAAGATCTAAGCTCCAGAGAAGGTTAACTATCAACAACATTCATTGATTTGATTTTCTGTTTTCTTTCCATGCTGTTTATGGGAAATTGAAGAGTTTTTGACAAAGGAAATCATGGTTTAAACAGCAAATATCTTTTACTTTTATTGATTTCAAAGTTAGTAAAGCAAATAAAAAAAATCATATGTAAATTCATAATAATAATCAGTTATAAAATGATGTTTTCTGGACTGCATCAGTGATATTAAAGACATTTGACAATTCTAAGCAACAGTAACAGATTTAATTTGATGTCAGTCTTTAGATTTGTCTTCCCATGTAGACATTCATGCACTTCTTACTTTTACCTGAGTAGATTTGAGAGAAAGGATCACTGCCAGGGGTGTTTCCTGGACCTGGAAACAGGTCAACAACATCAAAACGTTCTCCCTGACCTGTCTGGTGTGTTCCTTACACTTCATGATGCTGTTTTCTCCCCAATATTCTCTTGACAAACCACAGAGACTGTCACAAAACAGCTGGATTTATATACTGAGATGAAATGACACACAGCTGGACTCTATGAAGTCAACATCTGATCAGTCACCAATCATCAAGCAACTTCTGAAGACAATTGGATGAACTCAGAGAAAAGGGGTTGAATACTTTTGCACTTGAAGGTAGAGTGTTTAAAACCCGCTAAGTAAACCGCTTCTCCAGAGCAGACAGAGTTGAGAAACATCTGGATTCAGTCCACGTTTGGTTCCAGCAGGGATGAACGTTGAAAACAGAGGTGTCCACACATTTCCTCTTCCAGCAGGTTTTTCTAATAGTTTTGTGGAAGCACTGGGATCTAAAAAGGCTGGGTTTTTCAGGTTTTTTTCAAAGATGAGATATTCTGCTGCTGTAATGATATCTTCGTAACTCTTTAAAAAACACAGGTATCCACATGTGTTTATTACTAATATTATAACAATTGATCATATAAATCCAACAGTTTTTAAATATGATTAGCTTTGTTTATGTTTTTCCTCCTTTTGGTCAAACGTGGGGAAAGGTTCCAGTGAAAATCCCACTCTGTGCTGTCTGCTGCAGTGTTATCTGAGGTTGAATTCCTCTTGGAGAAGCTGCCTTGCTCAAAGCAGTAGCTCCACTCAATGTCAACATTGAAGAATTAAAGTCTGGTGGGAGCTTCATATTTATCTGTTTTTTTTTTTTTAAACAATTCCAAATGATGTTAGGATGAAGTTTGGACACTTAAATGTTTGAGCACCACTAAAGGAATCACATCTGGATCTTTTTTTCTCATCGCCTGTCTTTGAGACAAACATCTCATTCTGTGCAGCGTCATGTTTGAGTGTCCGTGTGAACAGAACTCCTGACTCATTTTCATCTGATTTGAATCTGGATGCTGGCGTGATTCAAATCTCCGCTTTCTGATTGGACAGTGACCTCCAGTCCTGTTACTGACCCCCCCGTGTCTGTGTTACCCCGCAGTGCCTACAGCTGGTATGACCCGGCTGGTTCGCTCCAGGACCCACTCTGCTTCCAGTGTCAGCTCCACTGATGGCGTCCGTAGCCGCAGCACCACCAACGCGTTACCAGATGGTGCCGGCTGTGCCGCTCCCGAACCCACAGAGGTGCACACCATTCAGATGACTGCGTAGATGACTCTTCTGCTTTCACCACTGACTCGACACTTCCTGAAAGAGCCCCTCCTCCAGCCAGTTTAGGGTCTAGGTTTGAGATTTTTGGTGATGACTCTGCTCTCTTTTACTTGTCAATCTTTATTCCTAACTATCTGAAACTGTTGCCATGGTGATATTTTAGCTGTAAGTTGACATGGCTCAGTTGGTTATTTAATTGCAGTTGTGTGGTGGCTGTTCTCTTTAATTTAGTTGTATTTGTAACATCTCTCTTTTTTTTGGTTTTAAAAGTTTTAATATGGAGGAAACTCAAACTGTGTTTAATATTTGATCCAAAATGAATGAGTTGTGAACTCACAGGAACCCAACAGCTGAAGGAGATGTGGACTGAACCTGTGGTGGTCTTTTTTCTGCCTTTTTGATGAGTTGGTGTTTGGTCCTCCCATCCCAAACCTCCTTTTTTAATGCATGAGATGTTTTCATCAGACCTGCTAACGGCATGCTGCTTGTAGACTTTTGCTGTGGGAGCTGTAGCTCCGGGTTCGGCCGCATGGCTTCACTCTCAGACGTCTGACTAAAGTGAAGTGCAGTTCTCCTCATGTTGTTGTTTGTGTTTACAGTTGCTATAACAAGAACCCTAAATGTTACGTGAAAAAGTCAATTCCAATGGTTTTTTTCTCTGCATCTTGACATTTGACATTTCAACTCCTTTCCTCCAAACTTCCTGGGTTTCAGACGTCTTAGAAAAATGTGCACATTTTGGAAAAAGTAGGAAGATATTGTTTTGGATTTTGTTTTTAACTCCCCATGTTTCCTATGAGATTTCTTACAAACTTGCAAAAGAACCATCACTTTTCTATTTCAAAACTAAATCTAGTCGTCATGGTTGGAGGTTGACTTCATCTGACCTCCTCAGGTTTAGATTTAGCTTTTGGGAACATGGCGCTCCCTCTATGTCCCTCATGAGCACTGAAACCTACAAGGCGCTCTGAAAATCCATAACAAGGAGGAACAGAAAATCCCAGATGAGCTTCTGTTTAGAGGCCAGTTGTACGGTGCAGCAGATGGGACAAAATTCCGCCAGTAGTGGTTGGAAAAACTGCTGAGGGGCCAACGGAAGCAGAGTCCACCTCATTCCATTGTGATTCTGCATCTTGATGTCTGGATGTCGGCATTTGTTACAGCTATTTTGATGACTAAGCTTTGGTAGCTGCTCTGTTCCACTGAAGTTTGTACTGTTCTGATTTATCAACTCTGTAAACAAGTTTGTAATGAAATAAAGCAGATTACCTGGTTTGACTGGAGTCTTCTGCTAAGCCGTCAACCCTTCAGCTACATCCACAATCGGGAGAAAACATTTGAACAAATAACCAAAACGTCATGTCAGAACTGAAGCAGCAGCATTTATTGCAGAATAAAGAAGTTCTTTTTGATGGTCTGGCACAAACAGCCAGTGTGAGCTGATGTTACAGGTGATCAGAACACCGCTTAGCTGCAATCGTGTCCGGTGGAGTGAGGACTGACCCTCAGCTGGCAGCAGGGGGCGTCGTCTTACTGCAAAGTCGTCCCAGCAGTCCAGCCATTTGCAGCAGGGAGTTGACCCCTTCAGCCACCCGCATGTTGGTGTATCCAATCTCCTGAAACAGACGAGTTGAGAGTTCAACACCAGAATCCTGAGCTCCTCAGCAAGAGGCAGAGGAGCCTGCTGTAAAACACCCTCCTCACCGACTTTAACACTGAGCTATGATGAAGAAGCAGGAACTGAATGTGATAAGTGTGCGCTGCTTGATTGATGCCTGACCTGCACACCCCATGTGTGTGGCATCCATGCACAGTTAGTAAGGGGCTAGTGCTAAGACCTTGCTAACTAAAGAGTAGCTTACATTATCCTTACAAAATCTTCACAATATACTTCCCACATTCATGACAATGGAATATTCCATTTTCATGACGTCCCTGGAGGTGCTTGTATGAATCTCAAGACCAATACGGCTCAACCCTCTGTACAGATACAAGCGGTCTTAACTGGAACTTCTTGCCATGTCGGCTCATCCTCCATTGGTACAGTTATCTTCTCTGGCCACGTTTCCCTCTCTTTTGCTGTCCTTGTGCCATTTCTAAAGTCCTGAAGTCCCACTCCGATCATCTTCTGATCCATTGCAAAAGTGTCCCCAGGGGTCTTATAATTACAGTTATACCAATTTTAGCCAAAAATCAAACATGTTGTTTTCTAGGACGTTAGTGTCTAAGAAGTGGCAGAAGGTCATCAGAAATTCACCTCTGAGAGTGGGCAGAACAGCTGGCATGGAAGAAGCCGTCCCCATTTCCCATCATTTCTTTGTCTACAGCCTCCCTCTAGCCTACAGCACCTCACAACGCTAACCTAACGTTACGGTGCAACAAAAGTGACGAGCAGAATTGGAGCTGTCCAACCGCACCGTTTCCATCCAGAACCAGCTCACATGAGGAAAACAAAGAAGTTCAAGGATCCGTTTGACCTAAAGTGGATGCATCAGATGGAGCTGAGCAGGGAACTTGTGGCCTGCTGATTGTAAACCACAAGTTTTTTCATTTGCTCATGATTCATAAAAATGTCAATAAACAAATACTCAGAAACGCAATTTTAATCTTAATTTGCTTTATCCATGTCCTCCATTATCAGAAAAATGTGACAATAAGATGTTTAAAAAAACCATTTACATTGGGTTGGGTCTTTCAGAAACCTCTTGAAAAAATCCCCAGGCTGTACCTCAGAGGAATTTCCTGACTCCCCCTCTTGCTCAGCCTGCCTGATGCAAAAAAGCTGTTGATTTTCTCCAGACTGGACCACTGTGATGTTCTTTGCACGAGAATCCCCGGCAAGTTTATAGAAGCTCCGACACATCCAGAACAGGATGCTAGTGAGGAGCATCAACCCTTCACATCCATCTTTCAGTTCCTTCACTTTCACAGGAACTGAATACACAGTCTCCACCTATAAAACTCTCCCACTCAAGTAAAGGAACCCCTCACCCCACAAGATACCCTCAGCCTCCCTGATACCAATCTCCTCTAACTCCCCGGAAAAAAACATCTTCAATAATATAAGATATAAACTCAATCCAGTCTGTTACTCAGACACATGCTTCTGCCAAACAGCATGTCTACCGTTTTCATTAAGATAGACAGGGACTTGAAACAATTCCGTCTGTAGTAAATGTTCCTTCCTGGTCCTCTGAATGTGGTCATGTGTTTTCTGCTGGAATAGAAGCCTTACCTTGATGAACTCCAGCTTCAGGTACTCCGCCATCTGGTAGGTCTTGCAGACCCTGAAGATGTTTCCTATGATGTCCTCTGGGGAGTAGCCCAGCGCCCAAAGATGCTCCACCACCTTGTACGCCTCATCTATGTTCCCGTCCACACAGTGTCCCAGCATGCTTTTCACCAACAGAGGGTGAGGCTCGTCACACACTTTGAAGACGTTTTCGCTGTTGATGTAGCCGAAGCCGGAGTGGGTGGACTGCAGGTTGTTTAGTGCCTGGGAGTAAACAGGGAGGGTGAACACAGCCCCTTGACCCACACCTACTCTCTAGGCTCCGCCCCTCACCTGCCTCATGTCCCCTTGGGAGGTGAAGATGACGGCCTCCAGCCCGTCGTCTGACACAGACAGGCGCTCTTTCTCAATCACCTCCTGGAGTCGGGACAGGATCTGCCCGTCGGTCAGTTTGGAGTACCGCAGCACCGCACAGCGAGACTGGATGGGCTCAATAATCTTATCTGAAGCGTTGCAGGCGAGCGCAAAGCGGGTCGTCTTGGAGTAGATTTCCATGATCCTCCTCAAAGCCTGCTGAGCTCCATCTGTCATGCTGGACAGACATCAGAGAGAAACCATCTCCACCTTCTTCCATGTTTCTCCTACCACAAATATCCTTCTGGAATGACCTGTGACCTCTGGCATCCCTGTTACAGCTAGAAGTGGACAGGTTCCTGCTGTCTCACCTGTCAGCTTCATCCAGGATGATGATTTTATGTCGACCTTTGGGTAGTGTGACCTTCTGCTGAGCAAACATCTTGATTTTGTTCCTCACCACATCAATCCCTCTGCAAACACAATGTTCCACATTCAACTTCATTGAGGCAGGAACCGCCTCTCTCTCTCTCTCTCTCTCACACACGCGCACGCGCGCGCACACACACACGCGCGCACACACACACACACGCGCGCACACACGCACACACACACACACACCTGTCATTTGACGCATTAAGCTCCAATACAGCGTCTTTCATAGCAGACCCCAGCAGCGCTCGAGCCAAACACAGGATGCTGGTGGTCTTCCCAGTTCCTGGAGGTCCTAAACAGATTTTTTACATAAAAAACAGGGCCATCACTTATTTTGTTCTGCATTAAGTGTTTGCCAAGACTAGTGATTTAGCAGTTGATGCTGTGCCTGCTGAAAATGATCAAAAGACTAAACTTTTACATTTATGTGAACATTGCTGTTTCTTTTCTGATCAGCAGAATGATAGTCTTTGTGTTGCTAAATTACTGAAGCAAGCACATGAAAACGGCATGGGTTGCCTGTTCTATACATGGAACACAGTCCTTACAGACGTCTAGAAATCCGCGTTCAGTAAAACCTTTTCATTAAGCAGCAGACATTGTAATGGAAACAAGTTAAAGGCTGCGATTCTTTACTCTTTTTTCAGTCCTGCTGAACTGAGAAAGTTAATGGAAACGGTTTCCAAACATTTAAAGAAAAGCATTGTCTTTAAATGAACTTATTGTCCAGTTTTCTAGGTTTAATTTAGCAACAGGCTCTCAATTGCAGGAAATGGACCCCTTAGTTCCGAGAGTTCCCAAACATAATGAAACCGAACGTGTGCTCGAACCCGCGACCCTGGGAAGAAGAGCCTCATTCTTTGACTACTGAACTAGCCGTGCTGGACCTCCGGACTCACCCGCTATGATTATGTTGGGGACATTCCCCTCTCTAGCGAACACTTCCAGCCGGCTGACGGTCTCCTCGTTTCCCACGATCTCCTGCAGCTTCACGGGCCGGTATTTCTCCACCCAGGGCAGATCATACGAGTATCCGGAGCTCTTGGACGACGACTCGCCGGCGTCACTCTCCGACTGCTGTCCGCTCTCTCCTGCTTTCAGCTCATTTTCTGCCTGCGACATTTCTGCGTCCATCATGTCCGCTCCGCCTGCCAGCCCGCGAAACGCATTTCCCTCACAAACAGGCTTTGTAAACTGACAGCTCATTGGCTGACTTTTTTCTGTCGACGAAGATGATTTGACGACAAAACCCCGCGATAACTGGTGGCAACGGGAGTGAAATACGTCACACAGAAGAAGAACCATCCCTGTGATAAAAAAAATAAAATAAAAATACAAGGAAAGATTTCCGTATTTGCTTTTATTTTCCTTTATGAGATGATCTTAGAATAGTAAAATAAATGTGTTTTTAACCATTCTTGACATGACTCTAACCTAAGAGGCCTTCAATATTTTATCAATCCTCCAGAATACACACTTCTGATGACTGAGTGAAATGATTATTGATCTAGTGACACAACTTTTATTATTGGATTAAGTTTCAAGCACACATTCTTATTTTCTGCTGCACAAATTTCCTATTGTTTCTGTTCAGAAGCAAAGTTCTTAAGTGAGAAAATGACATAATAATAATAAGTTAAATAAATTTACTGCTTTTGGAGGATCTTAAATGACACTGAATTTCTATTTTGAAAGGAACTTGTAGGTGCTGCTGTTAGATTAAAATAAATTAAAATAAATCAAAATTATTATAAAGTCTATTGAAAAATATAACATTGTTAGTGTAATTATCACGACTATTTAAAAGTTACATGTTCTAAATAAATGGCCTAAAACCACTTTGATGTGGTGGCCCAAAAAAAAAAAGTTTTTTCAATCAACCGTGTAGTGGGATTTTGTGGCTCTCTTTTGACAGTAAGAAACTAGACCAAATAGTTCTATCAGAGGCTGCAACTCTTACACAGAACATCCTAAATGACACCTCTGTCAAATTTAAAAGACATGATTGGGGAGCTGCAGCCTGGCCACCACCTACGTCACTTTTGCAAACGAATGAAGGAAAAATTACTTTAGAATATTTTAGTGTTTAATAACTGAAATAAAGTAAAAACCATGTTCATAAAAATAATTATGTTTACAACTTCTATGGGATGTTTAGACAAGGATTGAATGCAGGGATCAGGAACCCTTTAACCTGCGAGCCAATTAAAGCTTTTTTTCCTTGCATGTAGCTTACCTTGGACCTTAGGCTTTTTATATTTCATAAAGTCAAAATTAAATTCATGAACCATACAAGTACATTTTCAGTTTCTGTGAGTGCAGCATATGCTGAGCACTAGAGGTACCATACATGACATGAACCTCCATGGTACCCACACTATCACCTTTTGGGGAAAAAATGCACATCATCTTACATAAACAATAATCGTTGACTAATCAAAAAAGTGACAGCCATGTTTTAAATATTAGCAAAGTCTATTACGTTAACAAGTCTGCGGACATTTTCACTTGAGTGCCTGCCTTTGATGAATCCAGTTTGATCATGGGGAATTCTCTGTGTGAATGCTTTGCAAATGTTTCCATCTGAGTTGATTGGAGAAATTGGGCAAAAGCTTAAAGGAATGGTGGGATCTTTTTCTGGTTTAAGAAGGAGAATTGTGTTGGCTGAATTCATGTGAGGTGGCAGTGATTGACTTTCCTTGATATGTAAATGTAAACAGTTTATAAAAAGTTTGTGCCAGAATTCTTTGTAAAACTCAACAGGAAAACCATCAGGCCCTGGAGCTTTCCTGTTGGGCATCAGCAATACAGCTTCATGAAATTCAGCCAATCAAAGTGGTGTGTGTCAGTTTGAGCTTTGTTCCTCATTTAACAATAATAGTAATAATAATAATGGATTGGATTTATCTGTGCTTTTCCAGATGCTCAAAGTGCTTACGATGTATGTCCATCATGCATTCACACCTCATTCATACTTGGTGATGATGAGCTACCAGAAGTGGGACCAAGTCATTGTTTTCCAAGTCACAAGTAAGTCTCAAGTCTTTGTCCTTAAGTCAGAGTCAAGCCAATGACTCTTTCAGAGTCAGATTCACAAGAAAATGAACCGAGATATATTTTCTGACTATGGATTGTGTTTCATATCTCATGTCAGCATCTTTTTATAAACATAGCAGAAACATATTGGACTGAGGAAGAATGTTAAATGTATAGCAGGTTAGCATGACTCTAAAAAAACAAACAAAAACGAATATGAATGAATAGAACTTTTAGTTTAATGTTTAACATTTCTGTTGTGAATATGATTTGTCTCTGTTTTGAATACGATTTTCTTGTCCTGAATACAACATTTCCGCTGTTAATTTACTTTAAAAATATGTCACAGAGCCTGAATTTCACTGTGGACCTTACAGCAGCAACAGACAAATATTGAAAGTGTTGCTTTGGTGACAGTGGTGTTGTTACACACTCATGCTTTCATGCTATGATGATCTGCTTAATGCACTCTTCTGTGTGTCTCCTATATGTATGGTAATCACAGACTGATTAAAAGTCGTGATATGTTTTCATAGGCGGATTTAAGACATGGCGGAAAAAGACAAGAAAATACATTCATAGAAAAAATACATAAATAAAATTCATCAAAACTGTATTTTAGAAATTTGATAAGATGCACAAATCCACTTTGTATGGAATTTCATTTGTAATGTGTAACATTACAGAGCCGCTGTTGAGCTGAAAAAGACCCCCACCCTCACTCACCCCCCTTTGCAAGATCGCTGCATCTTGACAAGAATCATTATAATATTTTAGGATGTTGTTGTTATGAATTCATATAAAAATTAATCACCTGGAAGCAGAATTAGAGAAAAAAGTTAATTTCTGTCAGTCTGCTCCCCTTTAGTAAATCTGTCCTTGTTTTCTCAGAATGTTTGATTCTGAGTTTACAGTAAGATGATTCCAAAAACGGGTTCATACCATTTATGAATGACTTTGATGCAATTCAGTTTCTTAAAAAAACTGTCATTCTCTTCAGCTGATTCAAATGTTAAAATCATATGTTTTTTGTTAAAATATTCTGTCATTCATAATTTTTGTTCAAGAAAGTCAAAGCAGAGAGAAAATCCGATCAGAGTTTTTCTGGCCATGTTGTCCAGCCCTAAGATTGATGAGGATCAAAAAGGAGAAGAAAGAGGTGACTCTTGTTTGGATTTTTTTTATGCCAAGGACAGAGGTCGTGTAAGCAGGTCTTTGTCAAACATATGTGTAATTTCAACTAAATTGTGACTGTGAAGAGAGAAGCACTGGACGAGACCAAGAACAGAGAATAACAAACATGGATGAGAGAAAAGATGATCACTGATGCAGCCTCAATGACCAGTGCAGGAGATCAACAGAGGTCAGCATCAAATGTAGTTGTCTGAGGTAAGAACAGAATTTAAATGTACAAAGTGGTAGAATTTCTTCCTAGACAGCGTTCTATGTTGACAAATATTTTTCTCCATAAACCCTGTGTTGTTAGGCTCAAAACAGGGAAAGAGCACAAACTCACAAAATAAATCACCCATTATAATGACAGTACTGAAGTTAGAATAACGCTCACAAGTAATATTCCCCTTTAGAAAAGTGAAAAACACCCCCATGAGAAGCAAGTAAAGGGGGAATTCCCCCCATTTAACAAAGTGAATTTAAGGCCCTGTGCGTATATATGCACAGGAAATTGACAGTATACTGAGATTTTGAGTATATTCATGAATAACTTGATTATAATCATATAAATTGCATTTATAGAACAAATTGGTGGACAAATATTGAAGCACTAACACACCAAAATACAGATGTATACACGCCCACAAATGCATTCTAAAAACCATTAATGCAGTAAATAAAACACAAACATGCCAAACAGGAAAACAGAAATGGTTACGACCCCAGAGAAAGAAGGAGGGCTCTTTACTAAAACACAACGCCACAAAGCACAGCACAATGAGAAAATAATCCTCATGCAGGAGCTCAGTGAATTCTGTTTAACATTTGCTGGATTTATGTAATGTTTTTCTCCAATTTGATTGGTTGGATAGTTGGATCAAACCAGCGTGGCCCTAATTTGATTGGATGATGTGCCAACATTACAAACGGAAGTAAACAGTCAGAGAAAAAGAGAGACCACAAAGCAAACTTTGTCAATATACTTTTTAAGCTTTGGATTTTGGGGAAAATGGCAAAGTCCCAGTCAGTTATTGAGGTCAAAGTCAATGGACGCACATCTATGTTTTCTGTAGTGTGTTTTACTCTTCTGACTCTACTAAATAGTTGTATAAGCGTCCACACATGTAGTCAAACTTGCCCCAGTTAAGTAGAATTAACTATTGTGGTAATATGGCACAAACTGTGTGGTCCACATGTGTGTACACCAAGTCTTAAGAGATTTTTTAATTTTGATGTCTGCTTCTGAGACAGTGTTTCTAATTTAAATTCTTTGCGTTTGTTTCTTTAATTTTCTTGGTATAGTTTAAATGAATTAATCTTAGATGAAATAAATGTGAATGTAAACGTGAAAATAAAGGAAGAACCTCTGTGAAATGTATAGTAAAACTAAGTCATTCTGAGATAAAATCCTATTTAGGTGGGAGTGGCCATAAGAGAGTATACATGGATGTACCTCACTTTGCTTTTCCTGGACTTCCTAAAAGAACCCGCGACAGACACGACCGTCTCATCCACCGAAGTGAACTCCAACACTTGGCGGCTGAGCTGGAGCTCATGAGTAAGCGCCATCCCAGCTCCCAGCTTTTCACCAAGAGCAACTCCAGAATGGTGGAGTCCAACCCTTCTCAAGGGATTCAGTTTCAGGGCCTAAGATGTGCGTGGAGGTGTGCACGACTATATCTAGCCGGTACCTCTCAACCTGACCAAGACCTGACCAGGACTTGTCGTGGAAAATCTTACCACGCACTGCTAATTAGAGCAGAAAGATCATAAGTTCATTCAATACTTCGAGAGTCTGGCAGGTGTGATCTTGTGTCCTTAATCCAGTAGAGGGCATCTGGCACAAAGGGGTTGGGGAGGATAGGTAGACACGTCCAGGTGAGCAGAAGTGAGAATGAAGCAGAGGGACCAGATAGCCATGCAAAGTCTAACAGTCTGTAATGTAAAGCCTGCAAGAAGAAGAAAGAAAAAGTTGACCTAAATGTAACATTTTTCATAATGACTTTCTGAACCGCTCTTAGTCCGGCTTGTCACCTAGAACCTGTTTGCAATGGGAGACCCTAACAGGCGGGTTAACCCAATGCAGCACAGCTTCAACGATCACTCAAGCGCTCAAACCCCTCCACCACGGTAAGGTGGCGGTTCACGGAGAGGATTTTTTTTTTCTTCCTTAACCTGGTATTTTTCTTTCTTAAATACACATATAAACACTATTCTGTTGTTTTTTTCATCTTCTAATTCCTACTGAAAACTTTGAATGGCTCACTGAGAGTCAGTGAAACAAAAAACTAACAAAACCTACAAAAATCTAACTCTAACACTAAATACATAAAATAAATAGAAAACAGATAAAAATAGGAATAAAAACGTTTTTTTGATTGTTTTTATTTTTAATTTTTTTTATATTTTTTATTTTAATTTTTTTCTTTATTTTATTTTATTTTATTTTTTGTCACAGAAAGGGTAAGTTGCACCATTGCAGCGTAACAAAGGACGTTTTTTTTTTGTTTGTTTTTTTTTTTATGCTGATGGTTTTTCTCCATTTTTCTGACTACTGTGGCATGGTCTGAAAAAGTTTTTAATCCACTTCCACAGTGACCGTTTCTTTGGTTTTGACCGTTCAGACAGCAACTCTTCTGGTTCTTCCCTGTCCTGATGTCCTGACTCAGTCGCTGGTACAGGGTCCAGTGGTGGGTTGACTTCTTCAGAAAGCTGTTTGGGGACCACATGTATATCTGATGCTGCTATTTGTGGCTCCTCATTTTCTGCCTGAGGGGGTGTAATGGCATGGTTTTTTCAGCCTCTGGTTGTTCTGAGACCACTTCTGGTTCTGAAAGATCCTTTTGTGGTCCTACATTCAAATCCAGAGGTGCTGAGATCAAGACAGGTTCCTCAGTCTCCTCCTGGTCATTGTCTACTTCTGGAACTGACGTGATCTGTGTATCAACTGTAAAAACAAAGGAAAAAGGATCCTTCACCTGAGAGATACTTCCAAATAGCATCCCATTGTTGGTTGAAGTTTCCTTTAATTCCTTGCTTTTTTCCAAACTAAAGTCCAGAGTTTGTGTTGCAACTGTCTCTTTTTCAACACTCACTTGAACTTCGTTTGCAGTCTCCACTGAGATTTTGATCTCTTCCATCTCCTGTTTAATAGCTTTTTCTCCTTCCTCTTCAATTTTTAATGTCTTTGTCAGTTCCAGATTGTGAAGAGTTTTTTCCTGCAGCTCTTTCTTCAGCATTGCCAGTTTGTGCAATGCCGTCTTGTGAGCCTCTTTTGGTCTCTGCTCACATTCTGCCTGCTTTGCTTGAGCTGCTTGAGTCAGTTTGTCCAGTTTTTCTCTCAGAGTGACAATGTCATGTTCACACTTGACCCTGAAGTTGTGCTCTCTATCTAGGACTGCGTGTTTTCCAGAGAGCTCTCTCTGGTTTATCTCGCAAATCTTCATGGCTTGACGTTTTTTCCCTTCCAGTTCAGAAATATATGCTTCTTTCTCCTTAAGGGTCTTTTTCAAGTCGTCTACCTCTTTTTTTACATCGTCCACATTTTCAGTTGATATCTTGTCCTCACTGGAAGCCAATTCTGCTTGATCATTGTGGTTTTTATGATCTTGTTCTTCCAACTGAGGACTTTGACTGGCTGACTCAGGATCAGTGCTATCCAAACAAGTACGCTGTCTGGCTATTGCCCTTAGTTGATGTATCTTGGGCATGGAGTGGAATGCAGGACCGAAGATTTTACTGTAATCCTTCTTTTCCACAGGATCTTGTGTCTCCTTTTCTGGGAGGGGGACATGGAAGTACCTAAATGTCACTTTGGGCTTCTTGTCAGGAGCGGGAGCTGGTGGGCATGGGGGGTTGCTCCTATGGGGAGGGGGAGAAGGGTTGAGGGGGACATGGGGATTTTGGTGTCCCAGATTGGGGTTCCTCTCGGGAGCGAGAGATGGTGGACATGGATGGGTTGCTCCTTTGGGGTGGGGCAACAGGGTTAAAGGGGACATGGTACTCTTGGTGTCCCCAGTTTGGGTCCCTGGGGTGGATGGGAGGTGGAGGGTATGGGAGGTTCATCCTTTGGGGTGGGGTAACAGGGTTGAAGGGGACAAGGGCACAAACCTAAAGTTATGCAGAAATCAACGATTACGCACGCACAAACCTAAAGTTATGCACAAATCAAGGATTACGCATGCACAAACCTAAAGTTACGCACAAATCAAGGATTTTGCACACACAAACCTAAAGTTATGCACAAATCAAGGATTACGCACGCACAAACCTAAAGTTATGCACAAATCAAGGATTACGCACGTACAAATCTAAAGTTATGCACAAATCAAGGATTACGCACGCACAAACCTAAAGTTATGCACAAATCAAGGATTTTGCACGCACAAACCTAAAGTTATGCACAAATCAAGGATTACGCATGCACAAACCTAAAGTTACGCACAAATCAAGGATTAAGCACGCACAAACCTAAAGTTATGCACAAATCAAGGATTTTGCACGCACAAATCTAAAGTTATGCACAAATCAAGGATTACGCACGTACAAATCTAAAGTTATGCACAAATCAAGAATTTTGCACGCACAAATCTAAAGTTATGCACAAATCAAGGATTACGCACGCACAAACCTAAAGTTATGCACAAATCAAGGATTTTGCACGCACAAATCTAAAGTTATGCACAAATCAAGGATTACGCACGCACAAACCTAAAGTTATGCACAAATCAAGGATTACGCATGCACAAACCTAAAGTTACGCACAAATCAAGGATTTTGCACACACAAACCTAAAGTTATGCACAAATCAAGGATTACGCACGCACAAACCTAAAGTTACGCACAAATCAAGGATTACGCACGTACAAATCTAAAGTTATGCACAAATCAAGGATTACGCACGTACAAATCTAAAAAGTTATGCTCAAATCAAGGATTACGCACACACAAACCTAAAGTTATGCACAAATCAAGGATTACGCACGTACAAATCTAAAGTTATGCACAAATCAAGGATTACGCACGCACAAACCTAAAGTTATGCACAAATCAAGGATTACGCACGTACAAATCTAAAGTTATGCACAAATCAAGAATTTTGTACGCACAAACCTAAACTTATGCACAAATCAAGGATTACGCATGTACAAATCTAAAGTTACGCACAAATCAAGGATTACGCATGCACAAACCTAAAGTTACGCACAAATCAAGGATTAAGCACGCACAAACCTAAAGTTATGCACAAATCAAGGATTACGCATGCACAAACCTAAAGTTACGCACAAATCAAGGATTAAGCACGCACAAACCTAAACTTATGCACAAATCAAGAATTTTGCACGCACAAACCTAAAGTTATGCACAAATCAAGGATTTTGCACGTACAAATCTAAAGTTATGCACAAATCAAGGATTACGCACGCACAAACCTAAAAAGTTATGCTCAAATCAAGGATTACGCACGCACAAACTTAAAGTTACGCACAAATCAAGGATTACGCACGCACAAACCTAAAGTTACGCACAAATCAAGGATTTTGCACACACAAACCTAAAGTTATGCACAAATCAAGGATTACGCACGTACAAACCTAAAGTTACGCACAAATCAAGGATTTTGCACACACAAACCTAAAGTTATGCACAAATCAAGGATTACGCACGTACAAACCTAAAGTTATGCACAAATCAAGGATTACGCATGCACAAATCTAAAGTTACGCACAAATCAAGGATTACGCACGTACAAATCTAAAAAGTTATGCTCAAATCAAGGATTACGCACGCACAAACTTAAAGTTACGCACAAATCAAGGATTTTGCACGCACAAATCTAAAGTTACGCACAAATCAAGGATTACGCACACACAAATCTAAAGTTATGCACAAATCAAGGATTACGCATGCACAAACCTAAAGTTATGCACAAATCAAGGATTACGCACGCACAAACCTAAAGTTATGCACAAATCAAGGATTTTGCATGCACAAATCTAAAGTTATGCACAAATCAAGGATTACGCACGCACAAACCTAAAGTTATGCACAAATCAAGGATTTTGCACGCACAAATCTAAAGTTATGCACAAATCAAGGATTACGCATGCACAAACCTAAAGTTATGCACAAATCAAGGATTACGCACGCACAAACCTAAAGTTATGCACAAATCAAGGATTTTGCACGCACAAATCTAAAGTTATGCACAAATCAAGGATTACGCACGCACAAACCTAAAGTTATGCACAAATCAAGGATTACGCATGCACAAACCTAAAAGGTTATGCC
>BNCR01000020.1:475000-567958 GCA_014656515.1 Oryzias celebensis | reverse complement strand
CAGTGCCTGAGCAACACCCCTCCGCTGACCGAGTACTTCCTGCAGAACTCCTACCTGGACGAGCTGAACTTCACAAACCCTCTGGGGATGAAGGGGGAGATCGCAGAGGCGTATGCTGATGTCATAAAGCAGATGTGGTCGGGGCGACATTATTCTGTGGTTCCGCGGGTCTTCAAGGTACCCCTCCCTGATCTGCTGGCATTCACTGACAAGAATCCTCATAGAGAATTATAGAATAATAGAGAATAATTCATCCTCCTAGAGAATAATGAGAGAATAATTCCAGTATCCTCATAGATCATTATGGAAACAAACAGATTTAGTTAAATCTGAGAGGTTACACTTTCCCAGTGGGTAAAAAGTTGTCCTACAGATTGATGGATTACTTTGCAACAAATATGAAAGCTCTGAGTGACCAAACAGGAAGTCAAACCTGTTCTTAGAACTTCAGTTGCTGGTTAAGTGTAGCTGATAAATGAGTAGCTAGCTTGTTGTGTGAGGCTTCCTCCTCTGAGCAGGTCTTCAGCTCCATCATGACACAAACATGGTCTGTGCACAGACAAAGGTGGGCCACTTTGCATCGCAGTTCCTGGGTTACCAGCAGCACGACAGTCAGGAGCTGCTGTCCTTCCTGCTGGACGGTCTGCACGAGGACCTGAACCGAGTCAAAAACAAAGAATACATCGAACTCAGGGATGCAGACGGGAGACCAGACCAGGTGAGTCCTCTCTCTGCTGAATCGCGGCGCCCACTTGAACATTTCACTGTTTTTGTGAAGTGATATTTTTTACAATATCTACACACGCACCCATCACTCAGGGACTTAGTGACATCTCTGGTCTGTAAAACACGTGTGCCAGGAAACTTCTCATGCATGAGGGATCTTGATCTTCCCCCTTGATCTTGCATGCTTCCAGACACAGAGTGGATTGCAGGAAAATCCCACATTTTTCTTAAAACCATCAGAATGCTCAGGTTTTGACCTTTAGGTTTAAGGCAAAGGATGAGAAAACCAGATTTGGTGTCCATCGTCTTCCCTCCAGCTACTGTTTCTTGTAAAGGTCCCACTTAAACTTCCTGTAAGTAGAATGGAATAACAGTATTGATCCCATACAGAGGTAATTACCTTGTTACCGTACCTCCATTAAAAACGACAGATAATAAATAACACTAAAATACACAAAAAATTAATAACATTAATTATTGTCTAGTGTCAATGAGGCGTTGTAGAGTCTAATAGCTGACAGGAAGAAAGATCTGTGAAAGCGCTCCTTTCAGCATTGAGGTGTTAGTCTCTGACTGAAGGAGCTCCTCGGTGCAGCCTTTGTCTTATGCAGAGGATAAAGATGAAGAGGGTTGTCTGTGAGGGATTGCAGTTTCTGTTGCCTTCTTCTTTTACCCATCACAGTCACCCACTCTAGGGTACATCCCAGAACAGAGCTGGAGCTCTGCACCAGTTTGTCAATCCTCTTCCTGTTCCTGTCAGACCATCCGCCCCTCCAGCAGCTCATTCCTGATTGGCTGTACAGCATTATCAATCATTCTCCTTCGTGCCGTGTCTCCTGTACAGAATAAGTTCAGCAAGCTAGATCTACAAAAATTACCAATCGTGATCAGATCTTTGTTTTTCATTCTATAATACTAGGGTAATTTTGCTATGAAGGTCTGAATTTTAAAAGAGAAAAGTGTCAAAATGTTCATATCCGTCTGAGAAAGGGTCTAAAAAGTGTAGTGAAAACATTTACAGCCTAGAATTATTATAAAAATAAAGATGGCTACTATTTCACCCTATTGCAGATTATTTTTGAACTTACTTCTCACCATTAGCTAGGAAACATTATACTTAAAACTAGGTTTTTCTTTTGAGTTCTTCATGTTTCTATGTAAATATTCCATTTTAGTCAGACAGTACAAACTCAAACAGTGCTTGTTCCTTTTTCTGACATTTGAAGTCAGAAAAAGTTCAACTGTTGTTTCAGTTCCTTGTTTTTTTCCCCTTTCTTTCCTTTGGCACATTAACAATCTCCAAAATTACACGTAACCTCTCTGCCCCCCAGTGTTAGAAATGCTACGGTAATGGTTTCACATTGGCTGTTTGTATGGCAGGAGGTGGCAGGAGAGGCGTGGAGGAACCACCGCAGGCGGAATGATTCTGTGATTGTTGACAAGTTTCACGGTCTCTTCAAGTCCACTCTGGTTTGTCCTGAATGCCACAAGGTGTCCGTGACCTTTGACCCCTTCTGCTACCTGAGTGTCCCACTTCCTGTCAGCAAGGAGCGTGTCATGGAGGTGTTCTTTGTCTCTTTGGACCCATATGCCAAACCGGTGCAGGTGGGTTCACCGAGAAGCTTTAGGCTGTGGTGTTCAGGGAGGTTCCATCGGCTGAACCCACAGAAAAAGCAGACGGAGTGAGAGTTGTTTTTTATGTGAGATGAATTTTGTGTTTGTGTCTGCAGCATCGAGTTGTGGTTCCTAAAGCGGGAAAGGTGTCAGACTTGTGCGCTGCCCTGTCAGACATGACCTACGTGCCCCTAACACAGGTGAGTCCAGGTTCAGGTGTGTCAGGGACATTCTGTCACATGAAACTTGTTGTGATGTAATGCGACATTCACATTGAACGCTCAGCAAATTCATGCCCTCTGCCTCTGTTTTGACGCATGTCAAATGTGCTGCTGAACGCTTGTTTACAGTTTTTTTTCATAAACCTGCCTCTCCGCCACACATAGGAGGAGCCACTGTCCAAAGTTTTAAGCCTCATTGCTACATTATGGAAGACATGGGTGATGTTGACAGATCAGGTTTATTTATTCTGAAGAGCTTTACAAAAATGTCTCTGTGTCTGAGTTAATGAGATCATTCAGAGACTCTCCCGGCATAGTGAGGTTCACCATCATAGCTGTAGCTCAAGAATACAATTGTAGTGTCTTTTTATTATTCTCTCCATACAATTAAAAAAACAGAATCCTTTCTTTAAATCAGAGCACACTAAATTATGATCTTTTTTTCATTATTTTCTTTGAGCACCTTCGTCTGGGTCCTTCAGCACCCTCTGCCTCTCTGAACTTTTAATGTGGACAAAGACCCTATCAAACAAAATTCTTTGGAAAGTTAGACTTTATGAAGGAGAAAACCTGAAAAACTTGATGAAGCTACAGATGTGAGAAAAGGTGAATCTGAGCTCAAACCAGACTCATCAGATCCTCACGTCTGGTAATCTGAATAAATTAAATTTAACAGTAGAAGTTTTTATTGTGGGTTTTGTTTTATCAACAAAATGCTAAAAAGTGGGACAACTTCTTGTTCATTCATTTGTTTTTTAGCTTTAGAAAACTATCATCACTTACTGCTTTAGTTTTAATATAGTTTTAAAGTTTACAATAAGAGAAAGGAGAAACTTGTGTGGGTGAATCAGAGGATGACTCAATTTTAGTAAATGTCTTACATGTTGCAGTGCTTTTCAAACAAAGACTAAATGTTGCTATTTTAATTGTGGATACTGTTTGGGACTCATCTGTCGTCTGTAAAGACGCACATTAAACTTGACCTATTTTTACGTTGTTTTTTTTTTTTTTAAAGCTTTCGTGGAACAATTGATTCCTGATGTTGAACTGACTTTTTTGCATCAAAACAGACATTTCATGTTAATTTAGTCCACAGTGCCTGTCCTCTCATGTGGGTTAAATCAAGAGTTGCCTCCATGACTGAGTGTGTATGAGATGAGATGAGAAGCCTATTCAGGTTGACCCAAAACAGTCATGGCTGTTTGACTAATCGCCCTGTAGTAACTTCTGAGTGGCCCAGAGTACAATCTCTGAAAACAACGCACATTTTAGAGTGACACACAATTCTTGTCAGCCTATACTGGCTTAAATTGAACCAGCTGTCCATCAACTTTCATTCACCAACTCATGAATATGAAAGGACACACTTTTTTTACCTTTCAAAATCAAAGTGGGAAGAAAATGTAATGAAAATAAGATGACTTGGATTATGGTAACACTATGCTGTTAAGTTTGTTGTACGTTGTTGTAATGCTGTCACAGATGAAGAAGCTGTTGTCTGTGTTGCAGATGGTGGTAGCTGATGTCTTCAACCATCGTTTCTACAAAATCTATAATGCTGACGAGTCTCTGAGCTGCATTTTGGACCGAGACGACATCTTTGTGTGAGTTCTACTGCTGTTCATTGATTATGATTGTTTTAAAAGTCATAAGAGGATGCTTACCTGCATCATCCAACAGCTGTCAGAACAGAGTGTTTTGGTAATTGACTGTCACTCTCTGCAGGTATGAGCTGGCACATGTGCCTCAGGAGGAGCAGGTGCTGCTGGCACTCTACCTGAGGGAGCGCTCTCACTACAGGGACTACGGGTCCGGCAGCAGCTCGTACGGAACGTCGTTGTTCGGACATCCGCTGCTGCTTAATGTGCCACAGAGCAGCTGCAGTCAGGAGGAACTCTATGGCCTATTCCTGCAGAGACTGGCGTGAGCACATGCACATGCACACATATGCATATGCACACACAACTTCCAGATCACAATGCATTCAAACATTCTAGTAGTTCTGAAAGCTTTTAGAGTTTTGGTTTTTGTGTGTTTGTGTAGACGATATGTCCGGACTCCTGACCCATCTGAGGAGTTGGAGGAAGAAGTAGAGGAGGAAGAGGACGATGAGGAGGAGCTGTACAAGTCTCAGACCAATGGGATTAGTGATGGTAAGATTTTGGTCTCAGCCTAACCCAGCTACTCGACGGCAAAGGCAGGGGACAAGTCTCCAGTCTGTCGCAGGGGCCACAATTACACCCATGCACACTCGCATTCACACCTCGAGGAAAATTCAGTGACCAATGAACCTATGAAGCATGTTTTTGGATGGTGGGAGGAAGCCGGAGTCCCCGGAGAAAACCCACACATGTACATGTCTGTGTGCAAACTCCACACAGAAAGGCCCCATTGGTGATGGTCCCCCAGCCGGTACTTGAACTGGGGGGTCTTCTTTCTGTAAGTCAAGAGCCCTAACCACTGCACCACTGTGCAGCCAGGACAAAAAAAAGCAACCATAGCAACAGAAGTTTTTTGTTAACAATGCCCACATTTCTAATATGTTCATATCAAATTTATATCATTTTGTTCAGCTTGAGGCAACAATTCATGGATAAAATGTTCACAGTATTTTGGTAAAAAATGTGTGAGCAACAGAAAAAACCCCACTTTTAAGAACCTGCCATCCTCACACCGTTTAAAATCTACAAACTTTAAGACATTTTCCCCTACTAGCTTTTAATTGATGTTAAAGCAGTTGGGAGGCAATAGATCGAAACCCCTTGGAGCAGTTTAAATTTATAGAAAGTACTAAATTTGATGTATTTTTGGAAATGGCTGTGTCTGCCTGAGTTCAAAGGTCACCAAACGTTCAGTGAGATAGATGTATTGCTAGAGATGGCACTCTAGCCTGTTACCATTGTCCAAGATGCATAGAGCAGCATCATAATGGACATGTCAGTAAGCAATGAGACGTACCTTAGCAGAAAAATGACCATAAGATACTTAATGTTGGTCTTATTTTAAAAAGAGGAAAACTCTCATCATCTAATAAAAGTTTAGATCTGACCTTTACCTGACCTTTATTCTCACCCATAAAACTGTATGTAGACGTCAGTTTCTAATATTGTGAAACTAACAGACATTCTAAAGGAAAGCAGCTTAAATATGCTAAAATGAATGAAAGAAACAAGGACCTCTGTAGCTGGCGTTTGTGGTTTTTTTCTCAGACGAGCAGGAGGGAGCAGAGGCTGCTGGATCCTCCCAGATTCCTAACTGTGGAGGTTCATCTTCAGACAGCCAACCAGAGAGCACCACTGCAGCTGCTTTGCAACCAGACGTCAACCAAACTCAAACATCATCAGAACAAGAAGACGCAGAAACCAGCAATGGCTCTGTGATCCCGGCTGAGCCCAGCCACTGTGGTGGTGGAAACGAGGCATCCAGCGCAGAGGAGGGCATGAACGCCTGCGCAGACCAGAGCACCTCTGAATGTGCATGTGCAGTGCCAGAGCAGCCGTGTGAAACCACAGAGGAAGAAAACACTGAAACCAAGCAGGAGGAAACTTGCTCTCTGACTCCACCTCCCAGTGAGAATCCCACCAAGAGGAGAGCAAGTCCCAGGAGGAGGAAGAACCTCTTCACCATCCAGGCCGTCAACTCAAACGGGACCACTGAGAGGGGTGCGGGAGACGGGGGGAGCGCCGTGTCCTTCAGCTGTGAGTCTGAGCACACACACTATTGTGTACACACATGCAAACACACACTTTACAACATTTTCCTTCCAATAATGACCGGTCTCTAATAGACGGCAGTCTCCAATAAACGCCGGGTCTAACAGGTGTTAGTTGTTTTAGACGCCTGTCTCTAATAGCGGCCGGGCTCCTTTAAGAGCCCCCACCCCCCTGCGTGCCCCCTCGCTCGCCAGTCACGTAGAGGCTGGGGGCTGGGTGTCTGTGGCGCTCATGTTATGAGCCGGTGCAGCATGGCTCATTCCATTTTGTTTAAACTTTTTGTGGTGGAATATGCCAAAGAACATTCTGGTGAGGAATCTGCACCACATTTTAGGGTTAATTTCTAAACGTATCACAGAAGGCGTAAGCACATGGGTGAAAGAAAGAAAAGGAGCAAACAAATTTCCTGGTGTTTATAGTGGATCAATCTGTAGTTCTCCTGAACTTCATTCATTTTCTTACCCCACTGGATCCCAGAGCCCATCCAGTCTGCTGCTGTTGGACAAAGGCAGTACACTCTAGAGCCCAGGGATGGACAACTCCAGGCCTCGAGGGCTACAGTCCTGCATGTTTTCCAACATACCATGCTCTGGCACCTTCTAATTAGCTGGACACACCTGAACCAGGTAATCAGTCATGAGTAGGGCTTGGATATCTAGAAATCATGCTGATACTGCAACCCTCGAGGCCTGGAGTTGCCCATCCCTGCCCTAGACAGTCTGCCGCAGGACTTATGGAGCTGGAGCGAACACACTCGCTATGCCGGCCACCGAGAGAGGCTCACAGCCAGAGAGAGAGCCAGTGCGGGATGTGAAAGCAGTCTGCTCGGGCCTCCTGAACTTTTGATTTCATTGAGACAATAATAAAAAAGGTTCCCTCATTTTATTCTTGTTTTTATTTTTGCCCTCTCGGGTTAATACGAGACAGAGAGCCATCAAACTCTATACAAAGAGACAGAAACACCAGGAAGCAGCCGTTCAGACACAGTGGAGAGAAGCTAAGTAGCTTGTGGGAGACTAAACATTTTCATGAACCCAAACACGGAGAATACACCAGTGATCACTGATGTTTCTGTAGAGCTTTTCTAAAAAAAATCCGCCTGATCTCTTAACATCATCCATGGCTTTCATGCGTTGTAAATGAGATAAACACAGACATAGCTTCATGTAGCAATGCTGGGCTGAATCATAAACATATCTGAAAATGCCACAAGCAGATGGGTGAAAGGGCGGAGACAGCACCAGAAAGAGAAGGAGCAAACCTGCTTTCCTGGTGAAAGTGAAAAACAAATTAGATCTGTTTTCAACATGACTTACTGAGCAAAGGGAAAGGTTCGCGTTTCTCCAGGAAAATGATCGGCATGAAAGTGAAGAGGATTTTTGATACGGCTCAAGGAGAAAAGAAACGTTCACAGCCAGTGCTAATCAGAGCACAGTACAATGTTCTCATCATTTCAATCAATCCTGAAATGTGCACCTGGTGTTTCCTGAATTTAGTGACAGAATTTCACCACAAAATGACCCATTAACCATCACCATTCTGTCTGTGATGGAATAAACAACGGTCTCCAATAGACGCTGGTCTTTAATAAACGCCGGGTCAGCTGACAATTTTTTAAAAATAAGAGGCTACTATTGGCTACTATTGGAAGATATACGGTAACGGCCAACAAGCTCACAAAAACGCACACACACTTTACACACGAGAATGAAAGACAAACACGCAGCATTACACATGCAAATACACACATGAAGCATTACACAGATCCAAGAACACACTTTGCACATGTCGGGCATGCGCATGCTCATGAACTGTGAATTTCTAAAAAATATTACTTGAATTAAAAAACAAAAAAGGATTAAAGATTGCATGATAAAATATTTGCTGTGGTAAGTTAGTAAATACTGAATTAATGAAAACCATATTTTTGTATCATCAATACCAGCAAACAAAAATGTTTTTACAATGACTTGTTTTTGTTGTTTTTATTATTTTAATGTTTTTGTTTCTATGAAGCTCATTTTTGTTTACTTCACATCTATGTTTTTGATTAGTAAAGGTTTTCATTTAAAGTCAATCAGTTTCTGGAACTTAAAATATTAAAAACTGTGTTCTTAGCAAATGCGATTCATGCATCAGGGGCGTCCAGTTTCAGTGTTAAGTCAATGTGCAGAAGCAATAAGAGGTCCTGTGGTGCGTTTTGAGCGTCAGGTGCAGCAGTCTTGCAGCAATGTGTTTCAAGCACCGCAGCGTGTCGAGAGATCAAATGTAGGAATTTTGCTGAAGAATTTGCATCGTGTCAACTAATAAGGGACTTAGCTTTGCTTGTCACATCTTTGTGATGCAATCAGTGGTTGGAGTTCTAAACCAACATTCATGAGAATTTGTTTGTTCTGATTGTTCTGTTATGATGTTCTTCTTATGTGCATCGAGAAAACAAAAAAGATCCTCTAATTTGAATGGGATTTTGATTTTTTTCCCTCCTTGGAGTAATGCGGTACATCAAACTGGGTTATAGAGCGACAGAAGTACTACTGAAAGCATCTGTCATTTAGATGCAGCTCCTGCAGTAGATGGTGAAGCTCACCGTACTGGGAGAGTCTCTGAGTGATCTCGTTAACCCAGACATGGAGACGTGATTACCAATGCTGTTGGAGAGCTCTTGAAAATAAAGAAATCTCTCAACATTATCTGTGTTTTTCGTGCATTGTCTTCATTTAAGATATACAGATGTACAGAAGATGCTTCCATGTAGCAGAAACTGCGGCTGAAAACTTGACAGTAGCTCCTCCCACATGCGTCATATAGACGCTTCAAGCTTATCAACACATTTTTGGACAAGTGTTAAGTAGCAACTTTGGCGTGCTTCAAAGACAGGCAGAAGACAAAAAAAGATGCATGAATTGTGTTTGGTGTGAGTTCAGCATTACAGTAATAGCTCTCTTTACAGCAGGACCTCATCAATGTATTCAAATCTTCTGTCTGGCCTGCAGCTCAGCCATATGTGGCCATAGACTGGGACCCCGACATGAAGAAGAGGTTCTACAATGAGAATGAGGCTGAGGTCAGTGTCACGCCTGCCTGTTCTGTTCATCAACGTTTATCTGACAGGAAGCAGCTGAACATGGTCCGACTGGAGTAGCTCCTCCTCCTTCAGAGAACACAGCTACATGTTTTTCAGCTACAGAATAACCTCTGGCAGCAAATGCAGAACCACTTTTCTATCATTAGACTTGTTCTTCCTTCAAGGAACATCACTGCAATCCCCCCATAATTCACACATGGGCTTTGAGTTCAGTTTTATGGCATTGAAAGACCCACTCCAATGAAATTGATCTTTTTTGTGTTTTTAACATGTTTTTGTAGCATTTTATTATATTGTATTTTATAAATTTATTTTTATTTATTAAATTTCATAATATCAGAGCTGCAGTGCATCTGGAAAGTATTCACAGCGCCTCACTCCTTCCACATTTTATTATGTCACAACATCATTTCAAAATGGTCGAAACCAGTTTTCTTCCTGAATTCTTTTTGAAAAGCATCCCATAATGACAATGTTGAAAAAGTTCTTTTGTTGCAAATGTATTTAAAATAAAAACCTGAGAAGTCACATGAACAGAAGTATTCACAGCCTTTGCTCAATAGTTTCTGAACCTTTGGCAGCAATTACAGCCTCAAGTTGTTCTGAATGTGACGCCAAAAGCTTGGAACACCTTTCTGTGGACAGTTTGGTTCGTTCCTCTTTGCAGCAGCGCTCAAGCTCCATCAGGTTGGATGGAAGTGTTGGTGCACGGCCATTTTCAGATCTCTTCATAGATGTTTAATTGGATTCAGGTCTGGTTCTGGCTGGACCGCTCAAGGACATTGACAGAGTTGTTCTGAAGCTGCTCCTTCCAGATCTTTGCTGTGTTCTTTGGATCTTGGTTCTGCTGAAAGATGAACCGTCGCTCCAGTCTGAGGTCAGGAACTCTCTGGAGCAGATTATCATCAGGATGTCTCTGGACATTGTTGCAGTCAGCTTTCCTTCTATCCTGACCAGTCTTCTGTTTCCTGCTGCCCAAAAACATCCCCACAGCATGATGCTGCCACCACCATGCTTCACTGTAGTGATGCTTTTGGCCTGGTGATGAGCAGCGTCTGGTTTTCTCCAAGCATAACTCCTGCCATTCACTCCAAAAAGTTCTATTCTGGTCTGGTCAGACCACAGCATGTGGTTTCTCGTGGTCTGAGAGTCATTCAGGTGCCTTTTGGCAAACTCCAGACGGGCTTCCATGTGCTTTTCAGGAAGAAGGGACTTCTGTCTGGCCGCTCTACCATACAGGCCTGATTGGTGAAGTGCTGCAGAGATGGTTGTTCTGGAAGGTTCTCCTCTTTCCACAGAGGAACGCTCTGACAAAGTGACCATTGGGTTATTGGTCTCCTCCCTGACCAGGGCCCTTCTCCCCCAATCCCTCAGCTTAGATGGTCGGTCAGATCTAGAAAGAGTCCTGGTGGTTCCAAACTTCTTCCACTTACGGATGATGGAGGTCACTGTGCTCACTGGAACCTTCAAGCAGCAGAAATGTTTCTGGACTCTTCCTCAGCCTTTGCCTCAACACAATCCAGTTTCAGAGGTCTGCAGACAATTCCTGTTCTTTCATGCTTGTTTTGTGCTTTGACATGCACCGTCCACCCTGGACCTCATGTAGACGGGGTCTACCTTTCCAAATCCTGTCCAATCCACTGGATTTACCACAGGTTGGCTTCAATGAAGCAGCAGAAACATCTGAAGACTCATCAGTGGAAACAGAATAAGTCTTAGCTCACTTTGGAGCTTCACAGCAAAGGCTGTGGATACGTTTATACAAGTCATTTTCAGGTTTTAATAAATTTGGAACAATTTCAAAAGAACTTTTTCAACATTATTAAGATGGACTTTTCAGATGAACTGTATATAAAAGAATACGATCAAAACTGCTTTTCTGAGTATTTTTTCATTCAAATAGCTTTGGATTATAAACCCGGATGCGTGAAAAAGCTCTGTGTAATGACACAGTTACTGAAATGGCCGTGCCAAACACTCCTATCTCCGCTGCGCGCACCCTGGCTCGCTCATGCTTATGTGTGCAAGAAATGATGAGTGTCAACACTCGTTCTGTACTGAATTGCAATTCTCACTTAATCTGACAGAAAATTGTGCAGCTGGATTGATCAAATATTGCTTGCCATTATTTTTGAGCTGCTAATGCTAGCTTGAGACTATAAACTCGCACATGAGACTGCAAATAGAGCTGTCAGTGATGGGGAGGGAGAGGAAGCTAGGTTGTCGTTAAAAAACGACAAAGACTTTTTGACTCTGGCTAAAAATTGCCATAATTGTCATAATTAAATGATTACAAGGAAGTTTTTTACTAAAGAAAAAAAATATGGTTGGAGTGGGACTTTAAGGACTCTGTTAGAGTTTAGGAGTAACATTCAAATCGAAATGAGCAGGAACATGAATGTTTCTGTGGATAAAATGTGGATCTCCTCATGTAGACGCTTTCTCTGTCTTCTGTGCAGAAGTACGTGAAGCACTCCAGCATGGAGGTTCCTCAGCAGCAGGCGACGGTCCAGCTGCAGGAGTGCATTGAACTCTTCACCACTGTGGAAACTCTGGAGGAGGAGAATCCTTGGTAACTCTTTAGAACAACTTTTCTTCTATTTGACCCAAACCCATTTCATTTTACACACAACTCAGCTGTGAGTTTACTCACAAGAGACGATTCCATCATTGACCGTGTAAGAGAACTGGACTGAGTAACTCCTCCCCCCATGGCATCCCAAACAGGAAGTACCCGCTGGTTCTAAGAAGCCAAAATCCCATAGACTTCTATTGAAAAATAAACAGCTATTACTCTATAAGTCATTTTATTTGTCAGAATAACCATTCTTGCTCTGATACCTTTTTTAACTTGTTGTTGATACTGGTCTTGTTGTATTATATTTTTTTTCTTTAGTGCAAATTATTCAAGTTATAAACTGGCCAATCAGATGCCTCAATAAAAGCATGTGGTGAGCTGCAGTCAATGTCATGCTCAGGAAGTATTTGGTGTTTTAACCCCACCAATCCAACTCCTCAATGCTTTGAGTCTTTGGTATGACCCGACTCTAGATCTGAACCCAGGACCTTCTAGTCCCAGTGT
Organism: Oryzias celebensis; assembly: GCA_014656515.1. Classification (NCBI taxonomy): domain Eukaryota; kingdom Metazoa; phylum Chordata; class Actinopteri; order Beloniformes; family Adrianichthyidae; genus Oryzias; species Oryzias celebensis. Next base: position 555,517 of record BNCR01000020.1, on the reverse strand, counting down.
TTTTCCTCAGTGCTTCCTCCGAGGGGCTTTGTTCAATAACACACTTGTCACTGCAGTATTTTATTTTGGGGAGGGTCTTCCCTCCATGTGGGAAAAAAATAGGGCAGTGATTTTCTTTCTCATTGTGCTATAAATGCTTTTATAATTTTGGGGTTTGAAACTCCATGACTCTGTTTCCCAGGTTCAATTTTTTTGAATTTCATAACTGGTGCTGTGAACTATTTGATGTTTTTGCCCAGAAATGTTGCCCAGAGTTTACAGCTGGAGGGCAGTGATTAACCACAACATGGAGGAGATGCTGATGTTGATGAGTTTTGTATTTGCAGGTACTGTCCAGTGTGTAAAAAACACCAGCTGGCCACCAAGAAGCTGGACCTCTGGTCTCTGCCGGAAGTCCTCATTATCCACCTCAAGAGGTTTTCCTACACCAAGTTCACCAGAGAGAAACTGGACAGCATCGTGGACTTCCCCCTCAGGTTCAAGCACTTTTCACTTCTTGTTCCCCACTCCCCACTCTTCCCAATCATGTCACATGACAAAAAGGTGTGAATAACCACCTGCTTCACAACACCTCCACAGAATGGTAGCTGTTTGTATCTGGGAGAACACAAAAGCCTAGTTTCTACTGAGGAGTCCGGTCCGGTCTGCTATTTTGAGCATTGGATTTGGAAATGGTTTATTTCAAGCACACAAAATATATCTGTATATATAGATATATTAATAGATATATTATAGATATAGATATATATAGACTGCAGAGGTTCATGACTATAAACCTTAACCCATCAGCAGTCAGCTTCAGGATGGATTCAGAGTTAGCGTGTTGTCTCCTGTCAGATTATTGTCCAGATCCTCATAAAACACTCATCAGACTCAAAGCTTCACAGTTGGATCCTCACTCTGTTGCTGCAGGGACCTAGACTTCTCTGACTTCCTCCTGAGGAAAAACCTGTCCAGCGAGGAGCCCCCAAGCCGATACGACCTCATTGCTGTGTCCAATCACTACGGGGGACTGAGAGACGGGCACTGTGAGAACCTCAAACCCTCCTCTTTGTTTCTCTGTGTAGTTGTGACCTCTGACCTGATCATAAATGTACTTGCTCTTGCAGACACCAGCTACGCCAAGAACAAGGACAACGCTCAGTGGTATTACTTTGATGACAGCAAAGTGACCTACGCCTCAGAGCACCAGATTATGGTCAGTCCTGCATGAAAACCTGTGTGACATTACCATGGCAACCTGGAATCCTCAGCTTGAGATGCTGAGAATATTTACAGTTTTTGGAACCAGCATATCTTGCTGTTGACTAGAGTCTTCAGCCGTTTGGTAGAAAGTTGGGTTTTTGTGAAGCTGTCATATGATGTTCCTGACTTGATATCTGCACAATTGACCTGCTTTAGTTTATTTCAGAAGTAACGCTCTTTAAAAACTTGCCTTTACTTCTTTTTTACTTGTTTGGCTTTTTTTTTGGGGTGGTGTCCCCCTCTTTGACCTGTTGTCTCCTCCCCTGCAGACCAACGCTGCCTATGTCTTGTTCTACCATCGACAAGACAAAATCAGAAAGCCCACCCTGCCCTCACCCCTCACAAACTCTGCTCCCTCCACCAATTCCACCAACAACATTGCCTCCAACAAAGACGAGGATGAGGTGCTGGGTGCTTCCTCCTCTTATATCACCATGGAAACGGACTAAACCACCTCCCTTAGGCTGGTTCCATTTCTTTTCCTTCAGTCAGTTGATGAAAGGGGGTGAGCACAGCTGCTGTGTTCTTCAGAATCTGTCCCTCTCAGGTACTTTAATTCAAATGAATGATTTACCCATCAGGCTTCAAAGCGGAACCAAAACTGAAGGCATCAAAGTGCAACGGTGTTCCAACTACAAAACCACCTTTACCACGCAATGCTAAAACTTGCTAAACCTTCAGAGTAAAGCTGCTCAACACCTTGGTGGTTTTAGAACTGATGCTTTTTCTTTAAGACTGAGGTCACTCTCCAAAGCTGTGATTGGTTAGGGTAATACAAAAAAATGAGAACTAAATCTGGGTTCACACTTGGACCATTGATTCCTCAGTGGCTCCGTGTCTTTGATTTGTGGTGAGAAGACCTCAGTTTCTGATCTGACATCATGCTGCATTTAAACATCACATCTATCTGATTTTTTGCTTGCTTTGATCATCTTGAAATTGTCAGCTTTAGTTGAACCTCATTCTGTGGGAGCTCCTACGTTTAAACAAATGTTAATCCACTGATGAAACACCTTTGACATGCAGGGGTTTGTGGGTAATTACAGACAGCAGGGATTGAAATCAGTCTGTTTATATATTTTGTTTGTTTTCTGATATTTATTTTTAATTAAATAATTACAGAGACCACACAATGTGATTTTTGTTAATCAGCTGGTGCAGGATGTTGATCTTTCTTATTTATACAGAACATTTGTATTGAGACAGAAGCCAGCAGAGTTCCTTTCACTCAGTTTTAAACAGCTCTGTACAGTATTTTTCTATTGTAATGTATTGTTGACAGGATCATTCCTGGGGGAGCAGCAGGGAAGCGACACTTATTTCTTTGGTCTTCCCATCAAATATCAGAGGAAAATATTTTATTGTATTTTCAGTCTTTTGATATAAATTAAAGGACTAATATCACCACCAGACACAGTCTGCTCACTTTCTCTATGCAGAGCTGCAGAGCACGGCTGGCGCGTTCTGTCCAAACAATCATTAACTTCAGAGTTGAATCCATGGTCCATCCCACTACAGCCAGGTGTTTTTTTCATCACACAGTTCAGGCCATTTCTACTAACCCTTGTACTGAATCCAGCACCACTGTCAGTTTGTTCAGTCAGATCCTTGTGGAACGAGCCTGGTAGACTGCATATCACCACTGAACAAGTTTCCAAAGTTAAGCTCTCTGGACATCAGCTCGTCCTCCACTTTCTCCAGCGCCCACTTGTGCTCCACAATCTCCAGCGCCTCCCACTCGCTCTGAAACATGGAGGAGCATTCATATCAGCTTCATCCTGAAACAACTTTGTGTGATGTCCTGTTAGTCACCTTAAAGGCCTTGTTGGGGTCAGGGGGCATCGCCATGGCGGCACCAGTCATCTGGTCCTGCATGATCCGAGACTGGTCAGCAGCTGTGAGCAAATGAGCATGTTCCAGCAGTTAGAGGTTCAAAGGCCATCAGATGAAGTTCCTTTTACAGCTCAGTTAAAGTGTCTCTAAACAACAGAACTGATGCTTCTGAAGACACTGTTTAAAGTTCCGTCTGCTCCTAATTCACAATCATTTGTAGTAAGAGTTGCTCAAACACAAGAAAAGTTAAAACAAAGTTAATAGTTGGAGCAAGACTCAATGAGAATGGCCCCTCCCAAAAGGGCAGCGTGTGCAATGCTCATCTCTGACTCATTAAGGTGGTTCTGATTATGCTGTTTTTATTTTAAAAACTTCTTTTCCAAGACAGTTTTTTTTTGCAGGGCAGCAGGAGTTCATGAGACATTTGCCCCTCAGTTGGGACCATTGGTGCAAAGCAAACTCACTCCCCCCTTCCCCTCCCCATTATTGAGAGCTCTCTGTGTATGTGATCTCCCACTAGCTTGCATCCCCTCACACTTCCCAACCTAACATTAGTGGTGCAACAAAAATAGCTAGCAATACTGCAGCTATCCAGGCATACGGTTTTGAATAACAAACGAGCTCTTTTTCAAACAGTATTTGTGTCTGCTCCTGATTCACATTGATTTGAATGAAGAGACTCAGAAATGCAATTTTAAGCATCATTTTCTTGATGCATGTTTCACATCAAAAAATGCCACACATTTCATTGGAGTGAGTCTTTAAAGAAATGGCAGCGCAGTGAAAACAGATTGGGTTTGCCCTGCGGCTCTGCATTCAACAACAAAGTTACCGTGTTTATTTTCAAAAGTAAAAGGAGAAAAAGAATGATGACATTAGTCACAATGATAGACAAAATTACATGTTTGACTTTTTGTATTTTCAAATCAACTAAATCTGCTGCAGCAGGATCTAATTTAACACAGGTTTATTTTATTGTGAAAGGAGCTTGTACATGCTCTTGTGTAAAGTGAAATGAAAAATAACACTGATACAATTCACTCATTTAAAATTATTTAAAATATATATATATATATATATATATATATATATATATATATATATAAATGGCTTAATGGCCACAGAAACATAAAGAGCATTTTATAAAATGTGGGACTTTGGACATGGCTGGGTTTTGGTCAGCAAGAAACTGGACCAAATAGCCCTTTTAGTGTTAATGGTTCCAGACCCCTGATCTAAACTAAAACTCCAAGCAGTACATAAAGGGCATACAAACCTTTGCACCACTGTGGAATATTGATGTCAATGAATAAAACCCACCGTTGTCCTGGCCCAGAATGAGACTGTACATGCTCCTCAGCCCAAATACGTTCAGGAAGTACCAGGACGCCGAGCTCACCCTGCACACGCCAAACAACAGATTAAAGTGAACGTCTGCAAGAAGTACTTGAAATGTCTGAGTCATGAATGCATTTTTACCAGGAAGCATCAAGAGACAGCAGGTCGATCCCTCTCTGCAGCATAGGCTTGAACCTCAGAGTCAGAGGAAATGGCACCTTTGCTGCAGCAGACACAAAACAGAACCACCAGTGTTATAAAACCACACTTTCCCCTGCAAGTTTCCAGTCAGATACTAGAAAACTAAACACTGTTGCTCCAAGAGGAACTAACTTATGACAAAGCCAGAGAAAGCCCAGTTAATCCATCCACCAATCACAATCATGGGCAGGACGTTGGTCAGGTTTCCCTTCACCATGTCTGTCATCATGCTGGAGTCTGAAACAGAGGAGGAGAATTTGTGTTCTCCATCACAGCCGAGCAAACACACAAGCTGCTGTGCCATTTAGACCAACATAGCAGCATCAGAGGGTTCAAGCTGCACATTCAAAAGAAACATGTGAATGTGGGTTTTAGGAGGGTTTTAAATTTATACTAGTGCTGTCAATCGATGTAAAAAGATTTATAAGATTCATCACACTTTTGGGTTGTGATTATTCACGATTGTTCACAATGTTTTACGAGTTAAATTTTATACGACATTGTGCGTCTTTTGAACAAAAGAAAAGACCAGAGAGAAAATGTTTCCCTTTATTTCTATTGTCTGAATTGTTTAAATGTATTAAGTGTTAACTCAGAAGTTTAGTGTGCACAAAACACATCAACAGTAAGATAAGCACAACTGCAAAGATTTTACTGTCTGCAGTATTACTCAAAGATGCTGACATACAGACGTGTTTCTGCAGTGTTAATGGTCCGGGTGAATACTCAAATCTGATTGGCTGTTGGGTGTTGCGGAAGAAGTTCCAGTCACAATGTTCTACATGTGCAGGCTTCTTCAAAACAAACGTCTCCTGTTGCAACACAGGAAATATTTCACATGTAGAAGAATGGATTCCACTAAATGTCTCAAATGTTGGACACTAACTTGATGCCATCTGTGAAAAGTTGAAGAGAGGATGACTTCTCCAAATGATAATGACCCTAAACACACCTCCAAATCCACACTGTCTTACATTAAGAGACAGAAACTGAAGGTTTTACAGTGATCTTCCCAATCACCTGACCCTTAATATCATTGAAAATCTATGGATAGACCTGAAAAGAGCAGTGAGGAACAGACATCCCAGAAATCTGAAAGAACTGGAAGACTTTTGGAAAGAAGAATGGATGAAGAAACCTCAAACAAGAACTGAGACTCTTGTGGCTGTGATACTTGCCAAGGCACTAACTCTGCAGGGTGCCCAAACTTTTGCACACACTATTATTTTGTTTTCTGTTGTTTTGAAAGGGTAAATGATGGGAATAAAACCTAATTTTTTACATATTGAAAGAATGTCTCATCTGCCTTTAAGAGATTTTTAAATCTTCTTCACTTGGGGTGCCCAAACTTTTGATTCCCACTGTATTTGAAAAGTTTGTTTTGGCAAACAAGATCCAGTTAAAAAAAGGAAGAGCCTTTGGCTTCAAAATGAAATAAATATCCATTAAACAGACAAAAAGCAGGAGATCTTACTGTAATGCAGAATATTCAGCAACCTGCTGTCTAATGTTATGTAGATGCTGCTACTAAAGTTGCTCAAATGTTGGATTCATGTTTATGATTATGTTTTAAAAATAACAGTTAAGCTCTCACTTTGACAGTTCTGGACTCAGGGAAAAATCTATATCAAATTTTAGTGTTCCCACATGAAATCTAGTTTAAAAATAGTTTAAAGCAGCTGCGCATATGTTACAGAGGATGAAGATAAACATTTACTCTTAAAAGTGAAGGGAAACTGGGGGCCTGAAAAAGGTTGGGGTCCACTGTTCTAGAGGAAGGTTAAGTCTAATTACTGTAAGAGAAGCCTCACAAATGTTCAAACAAATCATTTGAAAAAATGTGTCGACATTTTTCTCAGGATTTAAAAAGTACAAACAAACTAAGAAACAAACACACATCCACGCGAACCTGTCATGGGGTTCTTGGGGACGACTTTCCTCTTGACTGTTTTAAAGAAGCCGGTCTCTGCGTTGTTGAAATAGTGTTTCCTCATGGCGAAGGACTAAAATGACAAGAATATCTCGATCAGCCACACAATACTCAACACAGACAGCGGACTCTCAGAAACAGCACCTCCTTCTGGAGACACTTTGGAGTGGGGCTGTCACTGATGGTTATTTTAGTAGTCGATTAGTCACCAATCATTTTTCAGATTGTTCAATGATTATTGTTTGCCTAAGATGATGTGCAATTTTTTGGTTCTCGGTCGTTGGAGGTTTGCTTCATGTATGGCGTATGGTGCATTCACAGAAACTGACCTACTATAGGTACAGTTCATGAATTTCAATTTTACCTTATATAGGATAAAAAAGATAACAGGTAAGTTATATGCAAGCACAAACAATTCATAATTGGCTGTCTTTTTAACTGGATGTATTCAAGAAAATGATATGTATTAGACTGCCATTTATACTCTGATATTGAACAGGAAATCAGAATCAACTAAACTGATAAAAACAAAGATTTAGACAAGAAAATAGTGTTTGTCACTTTAAACAATTTTATTGTTAACTTCAGCAGTAAAAGCAGCAGAAACCAAAATTGTTATTATGGACTTAGGCATGGCCTGCTGCTGCCTAACCCACCGCTATCTCGTGTATATGATTTTTTAGAGAGTAGTCGATGACATCGGCAAATCGTTGACAGCCCTACTTTGGAGGTGACACATGTGGGGTTTCTTCTAAACTGCTGAGAGTGTCCGTTCATGTCACCCGCACAGAGCAAGTGAGGTTTTTAAAGAGATAAAAGGACCTTTAAACTGACCCTGAATGCACGGACACACAATCTGCAGTTGTAGCTCTATTTACAGAACTCACCTGGTTAGTTAGAGAAGAGCAGTAACTTTTGTTCAGCAGAACCTTAAGAGATTACCCAGGAGTCCATACCTTTACAGACCTCCTGTCTGCTCCAACACATTTATGTAAAATGACATGAATCAGTCGTAGCAGTGAGGAAAACAGACTAACAGCCGGGTGTATGTATGTGTCCACACTCGTTTACAGCGTTCTGCCCACTTCCCCGCCACGGCCGTGTCCACTCTGTCCTCATCTTCTTGAAAGTTCAGATTGGGGGTGCACAAAATAGGAGCTTACCTGTTTAGGAATGTACTTTCCATTCTCTCTGAGGACACGACTGCGCAGGAGCACCTGACTGAACACAGACGCACACAAACTCAGTTAACCTCAGAAAATAATTCTGACAATTCAACCTGGTGTTGTTGTGTGTTTGGTACAAATGTTTGCAGAGAACCAGAACTAGATTCCTCCCCGTTCACAGAACAAACCCTCAAACAAACGAGGATTCAGATTGACCTACAGACCATCGGCTTAAAGAACCACTCCAGTGAAAATGATGCTTTTAACATGTCCTTATAGCATTATTCTCATGATGGAGAACATACATTAAGAAAGTGAAGTTCAAAATTGCATTTTGAGCATGTTTTAATTCAAATCATTGTGTGTAAGGAACAGACAAAAAAAATGCAGTTGGAAAAAACTTGTAGTTGTGACGTATAAACTACAATTGGTGGGTCCCAAGCTCCCTGCTCCGCTCCGTTCTGATGAATCCACGCAGACATTGTACGTTTTTACCAGTCCAAGCTTACATCTGGTTCAAACCTAACTACTGTCACTCTGCAGAAACTATGTCCTAGAAAACGACTCTGGGTTTTTGATTTTGCCAAAAAATTGCATAATCATAAAAAAAAGACCACTCGTAACGCTTTACAAGAGATTAGAAAAATGATCGGAGCGTGACTTTAAACATCCTTTCATTAAGGCACAAATGTTTTTAGCTATTTGAGTTCATGCTCTCTTGAAGTCCTAAACATCAAGCATGAGATCCAGCAGCAAGTCCCAAAGGAGATGATGACACACAGCTCCTGCGAGCAGGAGGACTCACCTGTCAGACACTTGCTCCAGGTCCACCTTCTTGTCGCTGTGGAGAAGCTGGGTGACGTAGTGACGGAGGATGCCCACGAAAAAGGTGATGAAGACAATGGGTAGGACCACCCACATGCGTATGCTGGAATCCAGCAGGAGCTCAGGACCGGCCATTGCTAGACGCTTCACTCAAGCAGAAAACCACCAAAAATATTTTTGAACAAGTTTGAACAAAACAAGAGTTTAAGAAAAGATTTTAATAAGTGGTTATTGTGTCATTTCATGTTTGTGTGCACTTTAACTGGAAACAGTTACTCTTTTCTTAATGACTAAAGCATGTATACTTATAACCTTAAAAGTGCAATATTGTTAAAAATGTTCCTGGTTTAAAAGGAATTCCAATAATAAGCAATACTAAGTTTGCTTGATTTTTTGCACCAAAAAAGACACAAAAAACCCAACATGAAATCGACCAGTTTCTTCCTTGTTCTTTTGATTTACTCTTAGATCCACACATCTTTATCACAGTTTTTATTTAAGTATTTTCATTCAACATTTTAATCATGAACAGTGGTTAAGACTACCTTATATCTATTCCTATAGTACTTCCACTGTTTACAAATGTGTATAAAGTACTTTTATTTACCACCTGCTCATCATTCAGTTTTGTTTTCAAAGCCTGATTTCCTTCTGTTTTTGTCCATTCATCATATCTTAGCCAATACTTTATTTGAGTTATAAAACTTTGATTTTTGCTTTTACTTTTCATGCAAATCTGCTTTGGACTTTCAACTAACGTATTTAAAAGACAATTTAAAAATGTGTATGAAATTAATTAAAGTTTTCCCATTTTTACCTGGCAAACAATTTCCCTATTTTTTTAATTTTTAATAATCAGAATTGTAACCACCAATCCTAAATACTGTTAAAAACTCTACCAAGTAACATGATTTTAACGGTGTAAATTCATAAGAAAAACCTTTCTTCATTATTATTAATATTTAACGTAACTGTCGTAAATATTGCTTAATAAAATGTTTAATAGCGTCCGCGTGCGTCCTCCCCTCAGCTGCTCCCTTTGACCTCTGACCTCCTTGCTGTGCTCGGCTAACGTTAGCCGCCGTTAGCTGCAGCCGGAAAACCTGCATTTTCTTTCACACGAACCTTTGTTGTTTGTATAAGATGCTGTTTTAGCCTCTTTCTGGTTTTCTTTGGGGACAAAGACCTGCCGAGTGCGCTCCTCGAGTGTAAAGTTCGAACAATAAAGAAACTCACCACATTTATGAACTTTGAAACTCCACAAGCGAGTTCACCTGCTGCGGATTTAGGCACTTCCGGTTTGAGCGGAAACACCGACCGGTCCTGAAGTTAAAAATAAACTCCTGAAGAAAGTTTATTTACGACACGGCAGAGTATTGCAGCAACAGTAATAAAATAAGTACTGAGCTAAAGTATAGTTTTAGTCTAATTTTTTTAAATTGTTACTTTTATTGCAGTGCGCTCAGATTTATTATGTAAGCTTGTTTTTATACAAGAGCTCGTTCATACCCGCTTATTCTGTTCCCATGTCCCTGTCAACAAAACATTATACACGTGAAATTGTTTTCTTTTTTTCAATCTTAAAATTACATTGGGGCTTAATATTCTTGGATTGTTTCTGGTGATTTTGTTTTCATGCTTTAGGCTATGACATACAGATAAATGCGCACATTTTTTACATTGAAATATATTACTCACTCTCAGATTTCCCAGGTCTGCTAATGGTCTTTTGAAAACCCTAAATAGTTTAGTGGAAATAATACAGTAATGTGTTGTAATAAAAAAGATGCACTAAATGTAAATTTATTTTGACATGTCAACATTTCCAAAGAATCATCAATGAGTGGAACTGTAAATACTTCAATTTCATTTTTAATCACTGATTAAAAATAAATTATATGGCCTAAATATCGGAACTCTACATTTTGCAACAAGAAAAAGATACATTCTTTAGTAAAGAAAAACATTGGTAATGTCATTTCCATTTCACTCCAATGTTTAACATTTGTAAATGTTCTTGATCAGGTCACTTTTTAATGATTTTTTAAACTTTATTTGTTGTTATGTTGTTGCTGCTGTTTAATACAGCAAACATCTAAGTCAACAAAAGATCTCTGGAAAACGTTTTTCCACTTTGTACAAACTACAGCTTTCACAAGTAACTGCATCTTTTACTTGCGTATATTGGATCATGAGTACCAATGCTTTTAAAAACAGTTGTGTACTTTTCTCACCACTTGCCACATAATTTAAAAAACAAAGAAAAATTTAAAAGCAAAGTCAGGTGTCAATACATATTCCATGGAAGAATTGAAAATGTAACCTACTTGTTGTTACACAAGTTTAAATATGATTGTATTTGTGGTTGTGCAGCCCTGCAACAGATTGGTGACCTGACCAGGTGTAACTACCCTTTCCCAACAGCTGATAGGATAGGCCCGAGCAACCCCATGACCCTGAAAGGGATTCAGCAGTTTTAGAAGACGAATGGATCAATGGATACGTGTTCTTATGCAGACTTGTACTATGGTAAAAATATATGATGACACTTCATTTTAGATTTAAAAAAAACACCTACATTTTCCTAATAGTGTTTTTCCTTCATTCTTATGATTTTACTCCTAATGTTTTTGTATTTATGAAACACCCATTGGATGCTCAATGCTGACTCAACACTCTGCATTTTTACATTAAAATATATTTAAAAACAGAAGGCTTTTGCCCTGTTTAAATAAACTAGACTGCATTGCACCTTAAATACTTTGAATGTAAATAGATAAAGTCATCATAGACAATCCTGATTATCCTATCATGAGATCAGTGGTGCCCCGAGGAGCTCTTTCAATCAGTAATGTCAACTCCTCGCTGCAGGAAGGAGCACCTTCACAGATCCCTGTCAGCTATTAGACTCATGGACACTGGACAATAATTATTGTTGTTACTCAATTTATAAGTGCATTTTTAGTGTTATTTATTATCTATCTGTTGTTTTTAATAGAGCCAATGTTACAAGGTAATTTCCTCTTTGTAGGATCAATGAAGTGTCATTCTATTCGACTTTTTTTTAAGATGAATTAGAATATAAAACTGATATGATTGATATTTTTCTTGATTTCTCGATGCAGACCCTTGAGATGACCAGCTCAGTGACCATGTGGTGGAGTGTCCGCTCTGAGATTGGAAAGTTGTGAATTCAAATCAAGGCCAAGTCATACCAAAGCCCCAAAAAATGGGACCCAAAGCCTCCCTGCTTGACACTCAGCATAAAGAGGTTGGATTGGGGGATTAAACCAAATGGTTCCTGAGCGCAGCTGTAACTGAAGCTCACCGCTCCCCCAGAGCATGGGTCAAATGGGGAGGACAAATTTCACTCACCTAGGTGCGTGACAACTGAAGGGTCTTCGACTTTAACCTCGGTTGTGCAGAAACTAAACTGAGTTTAACTTCATTGAATGAACAACATGAAGAGGAAGACTGTTCCGAAGGTCAAAAGAGTGTGTGGTACATTAATATTTCCTAGTATGTGAGGTTTGGAAAAGACATTCAAATATACACCTGGATAAATACATTTAAAATCACGCTGCAGTAAATGTAACCCCTTACTTTCATGCATCAAGTACAATTATCGCTTTATCGCTTTTCTTCCTTTTAAAATAAGCAAGAGAGTTGGGCCACAGATAAACTGCAGTCAATAATCAGAAAAGAGCTCATCCAACATGTTTGGAGTATTTTTGTGTAATATCATTGTGGTGGATTTTGACTTTTTTCCTGTAATAGTGACCACAGTGATCAAACATCTGAAGAATCTCCATGGTTGTGTCTGAATTCCTTCACTACATAGTGCACTATATCAGGCATTTGCCATTTTAAAGTACTGCCCGAAACTACATATATATATATATATATATATATATATATATATATATATATATATATATATATATATATATATATACATATAGTGTCAATGTGCTCACTAGTGGTAATATTTGTGAAAAAAATCTATTTTAATGAGTTTTAATAAACTGTTCAGGTTCTCTTCCTCAGAACACTGTGGACTCAGAAATACTATTCTTAAAATGCTTGTATTTAACAGGTTTTTACTTTGTAAAATCAATGAGATCATATTTGCCGTTTAAAACAAACAGTAGTGAGAATGGTGTCTGAATTGCTTTTCCAGGGTGCTAGAAGGTCCCACACTAGACAGTTTTTTATTAGTTAGGGAGTACGGAGGGAATTCAGACACAGCCTGTGTCAGCTGTGAGTGTGACTGAGAACACAATCATCAGGACACTTCTTCTATCCACAAGAACAGATGTTTATATTTTTAGAGCAATAAATATTTCCACTTTTTCCATTTCTCTGCAATTTCAAAAACAAAGTACAAGTAATATATATTTATATATACAGCTAAAATTTTCCATACATACTTTTCAAAATAATGTTGTCTCTGTTGACACATATTTGACACGTTACTCGTACAATTTTACAAGAACTATTGCAGTCTTTCTTTGCTCTACATTATAAACAGGAAATGGGATTTTTCCACAAAGCAGTCTAGTGAGTTTTCCAGAGTTAAACAACTTAGACTGCCAGCTCACCGCCTTTGTACAGATACACATGACACACACTGCCTTTACACAGAACCCAAGAGTCGAAGGTTTTTAACTTTTCCAAACAGATCTGATGTGCTTTATTCTTTTAAAAAGGTTCCCTGTTTTGCTTGCAGCAGTTGAACCAGATCTGTCTCTGATGTGGTTAAAAAACCAGATCTTTCATTCCCATCATGAACCAGCTGCTCATCCAGCTGGCATCGCCAGCTCCCATTTTACTACTGGTATGTACATTCATGTTTATAATACAGCTCGTTCAGTGCAGATACTGTAATAAATAACACATGCAAACCAATAATGGAGAGCAGACCAGGGCAATATAAAATTAAAAAGAAATTTAAAAGGCCAAACCTGCAAGTTTGAACACTTCGGATACTGTGGGTTTATGAACATTTGAATTGATTTGTTTGTGAACAAACTCACATTTCTGTAAAAGTGTGTCCACATTTGAACAACAATGCATAAAACAGTCCAATACGTTGGAGAAATGACAGTTTATGGCAGCGGCACAACACAGCGTGTGCAGAGACGCTTTAGCAGCAAACTCAAACAACACTGATTACATTTTAGCTGATTCAACCCCAAAACCAGAAAAAATAAATAAATAAAATAAAACACATTAATGAATCAATGTTTAATCATCCAAAAAATAGTGAAAGTACTTCATGTTGAAATAACACTTTATTCCACAAAATGCAGTGATGTAAAATCCGATCTCTGCTACAGATCTCAAAACAGTTGGACAGGGGCATATTTGCGTTGGCGTAGTGTTCCCTCTTCCTTTAAAACAAGTTAATGACTCCAAAGTTATGAATTTATGGAGTTCTTGCTTGCTATTAGTTTCCCATTAATGAAAAGTTTATGGCTATCTTAACTTATGCATCAAATGCTCCTTATAGGTGGGAGATCTGAACTGGAGGCAGACACCCTGCACTTTCTTGAGACACAGCCGTAAGGCTGTCGTAAAGCTGCAGTCTGTGATTTTGTGGTCGTCTCAAGACTTCTCTGTGGTAGACGTTTTCTGGAGGGGAACAGATATTTCCTAAGATCTTTCTATACTTCTGAAACCTGTAAGCTTCATACTTTATGCACCCCCATATTAGATATTATCTATTTTAAAATGAAATAATGTCAAATTTTGAACACTTAATTGCTGAAACAACTGCTGCTCTCCATGTTTAAACATGACTTCCTTTGTTGAATGGCAGAGCTGTAGTTCCATCTGCTAATGACAACAAACGGTTTTCGACAGTAACTTCTAGAAGCATCTCCCGCCACATTAAGTAAAGCCTTTGACTCGGCCCTGCAAATATGAAATGAGCTTATTTTTGTAGATGAAAATGTTGATTGTTGTAGCTTTAATGTTTGCTTTGCTAATTTGTTGTTTTGTTTCACGTCATTTGAAAGTCTTGTTTTTAAAGCACATTTCTTTTTTATAATTGCACCTTTTCAAATGTATTGAAATTCCAGCTTCATGAAGTCTAATGTGGATGAACTGTGACATTATTCTCATTCATTTAACCCTGAAATCAGTAGAAATCTTGGATCATAAAAGGTCTAAAAACAGAAATAAAAAGTAATCTGTTTCCAGTTGTGTGTGTGAAGCACACAGTTAGATTAATCACCACACTTCAAAGATTTGCACAGAAGTTGTATGTTAATCCATGAAAGTTGTTAGTGTTCTTTAACAAAAAGTTGAAAAAAAAGATTTAATCGTTTAATTAGGTGCTTCAAAATGTCTAGTACTGTCAAAACACAAGCTAAAGATACAACCAGAGGAGTAAAATATCTTAGTACATTTTTACAATATATTATTAGTAGATCTGTTAAAAAAATCATAGGGGAATCTTCAAAACTGAAAATATCAGGAGACCCACGAAGGATCCCAGAGGAACTCCAGAAAACACTAAGAATTCAAGATGCATTTCCAAATATCTCAAACATGTAGGGTTTGGAGAAAACAATAAACAAAAGACAAACGAAGAACCCAGATTGTGTTCTTAAGCATACACTGATAATTAGAGCAAATTGGGATCTTTGCTGCAAATCAATGCTGTTGGCCCCATCGAGACAGAACACACTGTACAGTTAGTATCTACAGTTTGTGCACTCAGGTCATCAAAGTGAAACTAAGAAAATGTCAATGACTTTCTATCCAGAGCTAATGAAGACTTCCCCATGCTCCACCAGGAACAGTAAATGCTGGTAATCATCAATAAAAAGCAGACTAAAGCAGCTTCCTGACTGCAGAGCATCCAGCATTGCAGGTTCTGTATTCTGTCAAAAAATTGCAGTCACCTGGTAATTTAGTTCAACTGATAAAAAAAAGAAAACTTTCTACTAGTGGCACTAAGCTTCCCTGACAATTTAGATTCCATGGAAAACCACAAGGCAAACAAAAAGCAAGATATGACCTCAACAATAAATGTCTTTTTTTAAATGCAAAGTGCAAAAAACGTGTAAAAATGAGTTCTTTTCAAGAGTCTCTCTCTTAGTGCTGTGTGGTGTTGAAGCATGCTTTACTCTCCAGTCCAGTGAGCATTCAGAAAGTCCTTCTGGATGAAATGAGATCCACGTCTCCTGGCTCCTCTTTGTATTTGTTGGGTGTTGCAAGTGGAGAATGGCTCAGCTCTGCAGCCATGTTTTTTTTTTATGCAATAAATGGCTTTTTATCTTCTGTTGCTGTGAATAGACACATTTCCAGTGTTGTACTGAATTAGACGCTGAATTGTCTTTATATTCCCAGGCAGTCTTTCAGGAATACAATCAGTTCCATCTTCAAATCTGAAGGCACCTTTTCTCTATTTTGAAACACCCTGAGTCCCAAACCTCAGGTTAAACTAACCTTCAATAAACCACAAATTTTCCAATCAGTCAAACATAAAGCCATCGGGACTGGGTGGGAAATTAGGACGTCTTTTTTTTTTTTTCCACTTTAATATTTGTTTATTTTTATTCAAACAATACTGAAAGTGATTGAAAGTTCTGACAATTTTAAGAAGAAACGAAATGTTTTTATTCTGTTCTGCTTCCTCATTGAAGTTCTCTGGAAATGAACATAACTGGAGCCACAGGACTTCTAGGTGACCACTTGGAGGATTGTTACCATTGACTGTACAAGAGAACTGGACTACGTGACCTCTCCCCCTGGTGTTCCAGGAAGTACCCACTGGTCTCAGGAAACCAAAATCCCGTAGACTTTAATAGAGAAATAAACAGCTATTCCTCAGTCATTCTCTTTGTCAGAAGAAACATTCTTGCTCCGATACCTTTTTTTTCTTTTTAATCGTGATAATCCTCATTTATGATATTTTTTCTGTGGTGCAAGTTATTGAAGTTATAAACTGACCAGTCAGATGCCTCAATAAAAGTATGTGGTCTCATGTTGAACGTTTGAAACATTTAATTGACAGGTTTTGTGTAGCCCGCTTTCAAGTGATGGGGGTGTGGCCTTCCAGCAAGCTCACTCCTGATTAGCGAAAGTGGTTGCATTAGAGAAGTAGACACCCCAGCTTGAACCAATCTCTACATACTGACGAAGACTCGTTCCAACACGATGTATTGGAAAAAAGATGGCAACTTAATTTACTTAATTTGATTGGTACTAGTATTAAGCCATTTTCTATGGTTGACGTCACACTCCCTCAGTCCAGTTGTCTTATACAGTCATTGATTGTTACAGAATGTTACGCAATGTTGTTTCTATTCACCTCAATAGGAATCAACTTCACAACTAAAGTTAATATACTTGCACTGGGGCAGCAATAGGATTTTCTTTATAACTTATAAAATATATTTCTAAGAAAACCATAAACTCATTATTTAGTTGTTATTTTATTCAACAAAAATATTGGAGGCCTGGCTGTTTGGTAAACCGTTGACCATCAAACAATAAGCTGTGAACAGCCAATATCAGGTATGTTTGTCTCATTTGTTTGCCGCCCTCCACCCAAAAAATGAAAGTTAGGAGTTCAAAAGCCTGGTCTCTGTCCAGTGTAAAGCTAAAAATTCTGACTTCTAAATTAAGCCATATTAAGTCACTCCTGTCTATATCAGTTTTTATCTGGATTTTTTTTGGTCTTGAAACTTTAAAGAATCAAAAACACTTGGTAGTAGTGTAATGAAATATAATGTGGCCACAAGGGGTCCAAGCCAGGGCCGGTCCAAAGCCTGGATAAATACAGATGGTTGTGTCAGGAAGGGCTTCCAACGTAAAATCTTTGCCAAACCAAATATGTTAATCAAATATATGATAAGCATCCATTGGTCAAGGACCAGGTTAACAATGACTGCTGTTCACTGACATGGTGCCAGTGGAAATTTGACTACTGTTAGCCGAAGCAGGAGAGGAGGAGGGCAGACTGAGATGGTTCAGTCATGTCCAGAAGAGAGACGGTGAATATATTGGTAGAAGGATGCCGAGTATAGAGCTGCCAGGTAAGAGGTCTAGAGGAAGACCAAAGAGGAGGTTTATGTGAACAAAGACATGAAGGACGCCGATGTGTGTTAGAGTAGAGGATGCAGAAGACAGGGTCAGATGGAGGAAGCTGATTTACTGTGGCGACTCCTGGAGGGAAAAACCGAAAGCAAAAAAGAAGAAAACTGCTTGGTAGAAATTATAGATGTGTATAAATGTATATAAATACTGCTAAGTAATTTGGTTTCTTTAAACTCTTGAGATCAAAAGCATCCCTTTCATACAACACTGTGAAACACTTTGTCAGATATCACTTTAGTGGATTTTTTTTCACCTGGAAGCATCACAAAAATCCATCGCAGCTCCTCAACCAAGAATCCTTCTTTAATGTTGTTCTGTCGTTCATCCAGTTTTCATTGCAACACCAGAGGTGACCGACTGCACTGAAGCTTCAGCATCCAACTGCAGGATTCTGGGAAAAATGCAGTTAATTCTAACATTTTTAATTTCTTTTTGTCTGATAAAAAAGGCCTGATAAAAGCTTTTATTCTCTATTTAGAAAAACACGTGGAGGAAAAAATTCTTTCTTTATATGGTTTAGAACGGCTTTGCTGTTTTATTAGTCATAATTTCCCACTCAGGTTCTTTAAATTTAGCTGCTGAAAAACAAAGATAAAGGCAACCCAAATTAAAAATATAATCATGTTTAGTGCTACAGCTCCCTGTCAGTAAAACAAGATTTTCCCTATTTGGCACCTTTCAGCATAATCTCCTTCTCTGGCAACATAAAGAGTTGGATACAATATAAAGCTTAAAGTACAGGTGACAAATATTATTTCTGACAGATTCAGGCTTACACTTTCATTAATACTTAGACACTTGAAAACAAGAGAGAGCATTCACAGGTTTAGAACAGATAAACCCCAAATTTACCCCATTCATTGCAGAACATCCCAGTCCAAACCAACAGATCAGCTCCCCCCTGGAACCCTGTAATCCACAAACACTAAAGGCTTTTTTGTCATTTTTGCAAACACATAAAGGTAAAAAGACACCTGTAGTTTTTGTTTGAATGGCTTATTTAAAGGTTTTTTAAGTTTACTGTCTATGTAGAAACCTGCTTCTCATGGTCAAAGGAACACTGGATTGGGGTTTCGCATTACCACATATCCCTCTCCGTGCATATAAGATTTCAACCATAATCACACTGATAATCATTAGCTATTGCAAAGGTCATGCATGTCTGTCTAAGACACAAAAACGCCACCATATCAATGCTAATCACTCCTGCTTTGCCTCTCGGCAGGTTAAATATCGATCAAAAACAAGATAGTGTGAGATGACTGTCATTTCAATTTGGGATGAACTAAGCAGGACTCTACTCACAAGCTTTCAAAATAAAATCTGTTCCATTAACCAGCACTGTACATGGTGTTGGCACCCAGCTCTGACCTCTGCTTTATGTTCTCAGGCACTGTGACCTTTCTGACTGGTCCCTAAACCGTTTGTCCTCCTCAATGGGACAACAACTCAACGTGACACCAACTTTTCCTCTGCTCATGAAGAACTCCAAACGTGTCCTCTGGAGGTCCTGCTGACTCCGGAAGAAAACTACAGAAAATAAAAGAGGACACTTTCAAAAGGACGGGAGGACAACATAAGAGCACTCCTTTAGCTTCACGTGAAGACAAACTCCACGGTGCGAGTTTATCGTGCCCTCCTGCAGGAGGGTTTGCCCCCGCCGAGTCCAGGTCCTTCAGAAGTTTACCTGCCGGGGAAGTTGATGTGAAAGTAACACAGACTGAGCAGTCTCCTCTTCCCAGCTCTCAGGGCTCTCCTCCTCACCAGGTGCCCGCTTTGATACACCTGCATTTGTCCTCCTCCTCCTCCTCTTCTCCGCCTTGCCCTCAGAACTGCTCCCTGGTGGAAAAGCGTGGGGTGGCGCACTACTGTCCTGGACTTCTGCCTCCTCACACGACCGTACTGATCCGGCTGACGGGCTTCGATTTGGGAGCTCCTCCTTGACCTGCTCCTGGGGGGTGTGGTGAGAGTGGGGTGGCCGACGGAGGAGGTAATGGGGAGTGTGGAGGGGGAGGAGGGATGGATGACAGTGGCGGATATTGGGGAGTATAGGGTTGTGGAGGCGTCTGGGTGACGAGGCGTGCTGACGGGGTCTGAGGTGGGGGTGTGGAGAAAATGAAGTGGGTGGAGGCGGATGGGGAGGGGCTTAGGGGGGAGTGTGTGTGTAAGGCGTGGTTGTGAGTGTGTGTGTGAGCGTGGGGGTGGGGCTGGGAGTGTGAGATTGTCAGGGGGAGCTTGCCGCCCCCTCCCGGTCGCCCGGCCGCAGGGTGTGAGTGATAGAGTCCGTGTGGGGTAGTAGGGGTGACAGGGGAGTGAGGGGACAGCGGTGGGGGCGTGGTGAAGCCTGAGGCCATGTTGTAGCGTGGGTGGTGGGCGGGGCCATGCGGGAGCCTCTGATGTGGCTGGATAGGAGCGGGAGCGCACCCGGGCGGGCCTTGCCGGCGGGGGGCCGAGAACCTGTGGGAGAGGGCGTGGTGCTGCGGGACGCTCTGCATGTGGTAGCGGTGGTGGTGGTTGTAGGGTGGAGGTGGTGTCTGCTGGGGTTGGTGGCCAGTGACTCCACCTCCTCCACTGTTGCTGTGGCAATACTGGGCGTGCAAAGCCTGGAGTTTGGACGGTCCCCCTCCTGAACCTCCTGCCCCTCCAACTCCTACTGAGTCCGACTGACCGAGGTTGGGTGATGGGGAGGGGCATGGGGAAGGGGAGGATGGGAGGAGGATTGGAGGTGCGGGGGCGGGGTAGTGGGGGGGTGACGATATCAGCAGGGGACTCGGAGGACCCTGAGGAGGAGGAGAGGTCATCGTCAGGGGACCAGGAGCCTTGCCTCTGCGGCTGCCTAAGAAGCTCACCATCCGGCCTCCTCCTGCTTGACCACCCCCACTGGGCATCCCTCCTCCGCCCCCAACCCCTACCCCGCTCGCGAGAGGGGAGGTATGGACGCCTCCCTGGTTGTGACAGAGCCCCGGCCCACCCCCCACCCCTGTACCGGGGCTCTGAGTAGGGCGGTGTGGCCGGTAGGCTGTTGGAGACGAAGGGATCATCATGGGGCTGTAACATGGACCTACAGCCGGCAGGGGGCGCTGTGGGTGGGACTGTGGGCTACTTATGATGGAACCCTGTGGGGGGAGGCAGGAATAGAGGTTCAGTAAGAAAAAGACAAACCAGAACAAGAGAGAATGACACAAAGAACCATCAAATGCCTTCCTGTCACTTTACTTCCAGCAGTCCAGTCCTTTTTCAGGGCCTGGTCACACTTTTAATGTGGGTTAGATCAGCAGCAAAGTCATTTGTCTGGATTAGTTTAGTTTACAAGATCACTCAAAGTCAGGTGCAAACCTAAACAAGGAATTATGAAGTTCTATAATCAGTAACCAACCTCTGATCAAACTATGCTTTCAGATGAAATACAATCTTTAATCTGAGAAAAATACACGGAAACTGAGTTACACAGTTTGGCTTGCACAGATTGTCGTCTTTTCTATTCTATCTTTTCCTTTTGTTTCATATAAATTAGTTGTTTTTTCTCATCTTTCACATCCTGCAAGAGTATGAAGGCTCATCAGAATGACTTTTGTTCACTCTGATAACTAACACACTGATTATTTGAAAAAAAGTTTATTATCTGAAATTAAATGAAGTCAGTGACATGGAAAATGAATAGTCTTTGTCTAGGAAACACAACATGACATGCAGACGTCAAGACATGCAGGTGAGCAAAATGACTTTGTTTAGGATTCTGTGAACCTCCAGGCACTGATGTTTTTCATGTGACGTTTGGAGGTCTTGATAGAACTGTCTGCAAGCCCACAAAAGAGAAAAAACACAGGAGAACCAACTGTTTTTACAAACTTTTACAATCCTGTGACATTATTTTTAATTAAAAAAAGTCATATTGAAAACGAAAGTTTGACAAATCGATAAAACTGTGCTCATAGCACCAAAGACAACAATTCCATTAGAGTGAGTACACTTGCTACCGAGTTAGCTTTAAAGTGGAGATCCATTATTTACTTTTTTTTTATTTAATCCGTCAATGAGACAGAGTTGTTTCAACTTATTTGACTAAATTCTAAACAATACTTTTTCAGGCTTTTAAAACTTTGATTATCATTGTAAAAGTGTTTGCAGCGGTCCTTTAATTATGATTATTTTAGCCAAAAGAAAAAAAAAACAGTTATTTTCTAGAACATAGTTTCTGCAGAGCAGTAGGAGTTCATTAAAAATTCACCTTTGAGTTGTGGACAGGACTGTTGGGGAAGTGTAAGCCTCTGCTTATTTCCCAAGATCCCTTTGTTTACACTCTCTCCCGCTACCTTTCAGTCTCTAACTAACCTTAACTGACAGTGGCGGCACATTAAAAAATGGTGAGCAATATCAGAGCTATCCAGATGTGCAGTTTGAAGCCAAATGCCAGCTTGCAAAGGATGCACATGGATCTACAGTATTTGTCTGCAAGTGAATGATTCAGAATGGAACAAGGCAGGTAGCTATGTCACTTGCAAGCTTTTTCTAACAGCATTTTTTCATCTGCTTCTAGTTCTATTTGAAACAAAAAATACTCAGAAATGCAAGTTTTGTCCTAATTTTCTCAATATATGTTCTTCATCACCAGGAAAATGCGACAATAACATGTTAAAAACACCAAAAATTCCATTTTAATCAGCGTGGGTCTTTATGGACTTGTTAACTCTTTAATATGAAAAGCACGCCTTCTCTGAAAGATGACGGCCAACACTGGCACCTGGTGTTTAAAATTGGTACTGCATTGAGAAAGTGTGAAAGCTGGCGCTCCTGCAACATCACTAAATGTTTATAGGCTGCAGAACTTTACTTCTAAAAAACAAAGTAGGGCATTTGTTGCATTTCTTTTTTTTCCGAATCAATTAATAAATGTAAACAACAACAAACATGAATAAATCAATACACATTTGACAATTATTTCATTAATTTGCCACTTTACTTGTTAAAATTGGCTTTAAAACATAAATCCCTTTTCAGGGATTTTCATCCCTTTTGTTTTCTGTCTGCGGCAACACCTCAGACATGTCCATAGAACAGCAGACAGAAACAGACTTTGACCGTAATCAAGACTTTTGAGATTAGGAACAAACTGGTTGATCTGAAAGTCACTAGTTACATTTTTTTTTTTACAAAGAAAACATTTTGAGTGCTCTCAGTTCCCTTCTTTTCAGAATAATGGTAATTTCTCAGAAGTTCAAACAAGTTGATCAGTTTTCCGTCTGACTTAATTGTTAGTAGAAATTAAGAATTTCAGATAAAAGTTTTTACTCAAACATGCAGGGAAACATGCAGCATGCACAGGGGCCATGCGTGATTCATGAACCAACCCCAACCAACTTACTTCAATGGTACTGTCCAACGAGCCCACACTGTTCCTACGACCTCGCTTCCCTGTTACCCAATAAAAAACACATGTGAACATCCAGCTGATGCTTCCACATCTCTGAGTTTGACAGGTTCATTAGGGACATCTGCTGGTGATGCTTGGGAAGTGATTGACAGCAAGATTTTTTCTTCTCATCAGTCTGTGAACGAACCCCACCCAGAACAATGAAAACCCTCGTCCTTTTGACATGTAACATCTACATTTCCCCAGAGGTTTCATATTTTGGTTGAGTGAACGTTCCTCCCTTTGCTCTGGAGTGGCCTGTGATGTGCTGCTCTTTACCATGCTGACACTTCTGCTCTCTGACCAGGAAGGATACTAAGATCCACACCGTTCCACTGCTGCTGCCCCTTTGAACTGTATTTCACAAATGGATTTTTTTAAACGTTATTTGTTAGAATACCATTAAAGATAATGCTAAATCTTTGCTCATAAAAAGGGAAGGTAATGACTTTATCAGCTGCAATCCTTTTCAAACAAAGAAATGTTATGTTTTATTTACCAATTACTACAAAAGTAATCATTTATCAGTATTTGTTCAGGTTAACTGAGAGTCTCCCATACATCAAAAATCTATTATAATATACTGTTTTGTATTTCTTTGGAACTGTGTCTATTGTATACCATTTTCAACCTAAATTCTAAAAAATTAAACATATTTTAAAATTGAATAGAACAGAAAATTAGATTTTTTGGATGAGCCTAAATTATATAACCAAAGGTAATAAAAAAAATGTAAACACACATTTTATACATTTATCTGCTAAATGATCTAATTATACATTTGACATCTCCTACAGGATTTGATATTTTTGGGGCAGAGGCATGATTGAGTTTTGTTGAGATGTTTGTTGTTACTTTTCCATAAATTGACTCATAAATTGTAATGTAACCTGTGATTATGACTTCCAATGATCTTACAAATCAGAATTAAATTGAATGAAACAGTTATTTTCCTGATTATTTTCTATGGTCAAATTAATTTGTATTCTGAGACTGTGTTGACTTCCTACACTAAAATAGCATCTGTGAGAAGGTGACATTTAAAGATCTTACACAAACAATAATTATTGAATGTAGCTTCAATTTCTGTCCAGTAGGTGGAGACAAAATCAACTCAGTCTTCCTTTCCTTTCTGTCCGATTTGAGTGTTTTTTGAAAACCTAGACCTTTAGCAGGGAAACCGAACCGCAAAGCCTTTCATCCTCTTAAGACATAAGCAGTGCTATTTCTTTGTGATTGTGTTTGGAGGTTTCTTCCAGAATGTTTTCACTGGGTTGTTACTCTCAACAGCCGTGTAATTCCCTGACAGAAAAAAGTTGTATGTAATTTTGGGAACCCTTCATTACAAAGCAGTTAAGATCATTCTGCCCAAATGAAATAAATGTAAAAGCGTTTTTTTCTTGGTTTGATGTTTTTGTCATATTCTTTCTGTTTCCTCCTGGTTGTGAATTGCTCTTTAAGCTGATTCAAAATCAAACATCAGAGTGTGATATTAACATGTGTAGAACCTGACCCGGATGGACCCGCCTCCTCCTCACCTGTCTCTGAGAGGTCTCTGAGCGAGGAGCTGAGCGCCGTGCGCTTCAGGCCATCCACTGAGGCGTACGTGTCGTCGAGGCTGGGCCTGCCCAAGGTGCCGTTCACAACCTCACTCTTCATTGGGCGTCCGCCCGAGCCGGCTCCGCCCCCTACAGTTCCTGCTCCTCCTGCCAGCATGCCGGGACGCATCACGCCTTTCTGCTTTTCCAGCTCAGCTGGAGGGAAGGATACAGAAGAATTGAAGGTAAGGGATGAAATGCATCAAGAATAATCCAAAAGAAAATGTAGGTCTGAGCTGAGTGGACATGAAAACCCCCAAATTTGACAAACTGCAAGCACGGATTTTGCATAAATGGGTTGACGTCATTTAGGACCCGGCCCAGACAGAAAGCACAGACAGATCACAAAGACCAGAAAAAGGAAGTGCCAACACAGCAAATATTGGCTCTTTGTAGAGGTAAAAGTGCACATTAAAATACCTTTACTACACAAACATCTGAGAAAACAGAACCAATACTCATTTCTGAAAGCCAGTTACTGAAGTTACATTTCAAATTGAAGACCACAGTCCTGCAGCAACATGGCAATGCTCACATGAAGCTCTGCCAGAAACACTTACACTCCACCCTGTACTTCTCCATCTCCTGGACCTCTGCAATGCTCTCTCGAAGGTCAGAGGTGAAGCGTGCTCGGTCCTGCTGGCTCGGCGCAGTGAAGATGATCAGCACCTTCCTCTCCCCTCCAGGGTTGGCAGACGTCAGCTTGATGCCATGAGGGTAGTCTGAGCGAAAGACATAAACACATGAGATCCACACTCACAGAGCTTACAGGTAAGGACACCTAACCGCTTTGAAAATAGATTAAAAGATGATTGGAGTGGGCATTTAAATCAGAGGCCCCTAACTTTTTCTTGTGAGGGTCACACATCTGGTTTCTTCTCTGATGTGGGGCTGGGGTCAGTTTGTAGGCTAACAGAAAAAACTGTAGCAACCACATGATATGTCCAGACGTAGACATTTCTGGCTTTCCAGAAAGCCACACACATCCAAATTTGAAATAATCCTGCACTGCAATCTTGACAGAAAAGAAATCCTAAAACATTTCAAAAATAGGTAATCCTCTCCCGTCAGACTTTGGAGGGCTGCAGCCCCTCACAAATCCCAGTTTGTGCTAACTTCACAATAATGAGGGGAATTCTGGCTCTTCTTAGCGATCAGACTCTTAAACTGTGTTCACACCAAACACAATGTTCGCAGCGAAGTTGCGTCAGCCGCCTCTCTCCCGCCGTGCGATGAATTCTGTGCTTGCTGTGTGGCTGAAAATGTGCTTCTTAAGCTCGCCGGCCCGGCCACATGTGGGAGGAGCTACCAGCTAATGTTTTTAGCCTGATTGCTACATGAGCGGTGTCTTTGTTTAGCTCATCGATTAATTATTATCTTGATCAATTTGTTGTTAGCACGATGGAACAGCCCTCTTGCCTCCATGTGAGAAGGCCCTGGTTCAAATCCCACCTGAGTCCTGTCTGTGTGGAGTTTGCATGTTCTCCCTGCACATGCACAGGTTTTCTCCAGGAGCTCTGTCTTTCTCCCACAGTCTGAAAACATGCTTCATGGGTTGATTTGTGATTCTAAATTGTCCCTAGGAGTGAATGTGTGGCCCTGTGTCAGACTGGTGACTCCAAAAGTCACCAGATGCATTGGGTAAAGAAAATGGATGGATGTGATCAATTTGAAAATGTCATTTTTATCATGGGTGAAACTAGAGCTTTCTGTTTCAAGAAAAATACATATTTAAAAAAACTATGTGTGATTTGGTGTAAAATACTTTGAGATAAACTAAAAGGCACATATGTGATTTTTGTCAGTCTGTTTTTCATGAAGGAGCTGCCTGCAGACCCTGACCCCAATCAGTCAGAGTGAAGGAAGCCCCCTCCCCACACAGACACACTTTCTTACCTTCTTCCCACACACCTTGCACACTCACACAGGGATGCAGTCACCCACCCACACAGCTGATGCCTGATTGTGCTGATGAATCATGGGGGACAATCTGTCCTGGTCACAGTCATCTCCAGTCTGCCAAGTCCCATTTAGCTCCAACTGGTGAACCAGAACTGTCAACAACACCTAAGCAACCATCCTGCAGACCACTCAAGTTACTTCAGCGCTTGACCCTGTTCCATGACGCAGCATTAAACAATGTGACATGACAAAATTAGAATGATTTCAGGAATGTTTTAGGCTGGAATAGGAAAACGACACTAAAGCTGTTTAGAAGGTCTTACGTTGTGAGCTGCTGATGCAGTGATTTCTGTTCTTGTAACCATCTGTTGTCTGCAGGAGGGTTCTGTGCAGGTCCACACGTCCCATTTACTCAAGAAGCTCTGCACGCTTTTAGGTGAAGCTCCAAAACTCCGTCCCCCACAATTACAAATGACTCTTAAGGAGCAAAGAAGAATGCTTGAACAAGATCTCTCAGCTCTTGGCAGAATCCTGTTACCTTAAGCTGACAGTATCTCCAGAGGAGTTTATCCTGCCCTATATTTATTTGTTTCGGACTCATCCTCCAAAGAAATAAACAAACTGTTAACTTGTTTGAAGGAATAAACGTCACTACCTTCAGAAAGAATTACTTTATGAGGATGTGAATTTATAAATTCAAAATTTTACATTTAAACTTAACTGGATCAAGAGCTGCCTTAAATACTTAGATTCAATGTGATACTTTATTCCTTTTAGTATGTTTTTTTAAATCTTTTTTTTTGGGGGCAGCTGGATGGCTCAGTTAGGTGGGTGTAGGACTTGCAGGTCGGCATTACTAATGCCTAACTATGCAGCCACAAGGAGACCTAACTCTGGGTTTCCTTGTGCCAGTCCTTTGCCTGGATAAAATACAGGGTCATTCATTCATTTTCCAAACTGCTTTATCCTTTTCGAGGTCATGGGGCTGCCGGAGCCTAACCCGGCTACTCATGGGTGAAGGCAGGGGGACACCCCTGGACTGGTTGCCAGTCTGTTGCAGGGGCCACAATCAGACACCCTTACAGACTCCCATCCACACCTGGAGACCATTTAGAGTAACCAGTTAACCTATGAAGGATGTTTTTGGTTGGTGGGAGGAAGCCACACATGCACGGGGAGAACATGCACACTCCACACAGAAAGGTCCCCCGTTGATGACACTGTTTCAAGTCCACCAGCTGGGACTTGAACTGGGAACCTTCTTGCTGTGAGGCAAGAGCGCTAACCACTGCACCACCGTACAGCCCCAAAGCCCTGTGAGGGTGAGGGTTTTTTCCCACAGCCTGAAAACATGCTTCATGTGTCAAACTAAATCCTTCCCCTAATGGCCTCTCATCTGCAGTAACACTTAGATTAAAATAGACACTTCTTTCATGACTAATGGAATAAAAAATTTAAATAAAATGAAATAATAAGCATATTTGTCACACCAAGTCTAAAAAAGAAACATCATGTTTAAAGGTGTTATTTTCTGAAACAATATCTTTAGTAACATTAATTTGGATAAAGCTTGGCTATTCTCTAAAAAATAAATAAATAAATAATACATAAAAGACTAATAGATGATAGCCCGCCGATTATTCAATACGATTCTGTGTTTGTTTCTTGCATATGTTGTTGATGATAATAGAAAAAAATTCTGAAATGCACAACCATCGTCGTTCCAATCTACCTGACTGAACAAATCCCAGACACAGAGCCAAAACATATCTATCCACAAAGATAATCTCTGGTGTCACCCACAGGATTAGAGCCGTAAAAATGAAGCGTGAAGCGGGATCGGTGCTCCTAAACATTTTGGGCCTTTCATTAAACCAGAATGACTGTAAAAAACTAAGTTCATCCCGCTGTTATTATGAAAAGAAATTAAGCAATAAAAATCAAAAAGCATTTTGACACCAGCATTTGCAGACTTCAATTTTCTAAATAAAAATACACTTTTGACCCCTTGAGGCTGATTGATACAAACATGCATCAAATTGCTTGAAATATAACCCTTTAACACTGGAGGTGTTGTCAGCGACACCTAAATAACACACCCTTTGACCTACCAGAACTCCTCACGCGATCAACATGAATCAACTGGTTGTAACACATTACTAACCTAAAGTGCTGCATATCGGCACAACTCCACTTTACAGAATGACATGACAACAACAGCCAATAACCTTCAACTAAACCCAGTAAAACCCCTTTTTCTGTCTGTTTACTACAGATGGAGTTTGCAGGAAACATGGGCTATCTAAACTGACAAAGGTAAACATTTACCGCATTAGCACAGGATATTATTAAAAGACATTCTTCTGGCTTTTCAAGCTTTTTCTAAAAACTATAGGAATAACTGGTTTAGAAAACAGGACTTTTTCATGTTTTTGCTGACATGTTCCAGCTTCTTCCCTTCCTCTCTCACTCATTCTCTGCATACAATCCAGCTCATTCCTCTCACCTGTTACCTGCTTTTATTTTCCGCTGCTCCACCGCTGTCTCTGCCAGTAAGTTGCTGGATTTTTCTGCACTAAGTCTCTGAGTATTTCTTGTTGGTTGTTTTTTGTACTGTTCCCTTACCTGACTTTTTTTTAGTATTTATGATACTAATTCTCCAGTTTTCCAACTATTCTCCCTAAGCGATACTCTGCAGCGATCTCGCTCAGGCATTCTGTTCCTGAACAACCATCTCAGCAAATTCCAAATAAATAGATTATTAAATAATTAAAAAATTTTAATTATGAGTATGCTGCTTATAGGCAAATTAAAATTCCCCTCTGAGTTGAGGGCGGTACCTTTGGCGCAGTCAGCCTACACTTATTTCTCATCATGTCTTTATTTACACTCTCTCCCGCTAGCTTACAGCCCCTCACAACCCCAAGCTAACATTAGCGTGGCAACAAAAATGGCGAGCAGTTTTGCACAGTTTAAGATTCCAGCTCAGACGAGAAAAACAAAGACATGGATCTGCTTGTCTGCGTCAGAATGGATCAGACCAGGGAGTGTGTGGCCCACTGATATTTTGTCCTCCATTTTGAGAAAAATGCTACAAGAACATGTTAAAAACGCCAAAAACACCATTTTTCTTTGAGTGGGTCTTTAAAGCTGTCCATCGGAAGCCGAATACCCAGTTCATAGAAGCAGGGGGAGCAGATCGTTCAAAATGTCATCTGATGCCTTTTATAGAAACTATGAATTAAGTTCTGGAAGAGGATGTGAGTTGCCGTAGAAACAGAGTGTATTTGCAGAATCATCAGCACTGGCTTCTCTGTGTGTGCACCTCATCAGCCTGGTGGCTCTTGGGAAAAAATAGAGGACTGAGCATGTGCAGAGAGGGGGAAACAAAGAGAGGAATGGTGGAAGACGAGAGGTGAAGAGCGCAACTTACAGGAGTTCTGGAAGGTGTGGACCTGCATGTCGAGCAGAGGAAATGATTGTCTGAAACTGTACGTCACAGAAGTCTTCTTCTTCTGAAAGATCTTTGTCACCTAGAGAGGAGGAGATGGAGGGAGAAGAGAGGTGGCATAAGAAAAACTCTTCCTGAACTTTTTCACCTTGTATGAATTTCTAAAAACCTTTATCAACGTGTTTATTAAAGAAGAAGAAAAAGGAATGAAAGTCAGACTTTTTTTTGAATTGTTGTTAAAAAAAACAGATAGAAAAGGTGTCCCCAATCGGCATAATGTTACAAGTGTCTTCAAACTTTTTAACTATTATTCTTCCACTTTAAAGCTAGTCTGTACTGTTTGGTGAGGTGGTGTAAGCCACCGTGAACACAGACAACAGGAAGAGAAGGGGAGATAATGAAGAAAATTGTAGACATGTATGTAATTACAGAAGTTTGAGGAAGACACGGTAATCAAACACCAACACTCAGGAAGACGCTCTGTTCAATGAAACACAGAGGAGGCTTGGTCATGGTCTGGGGTTGCTTTGCTGCTTGTGGGAGTCCTCTGTCTGTGGAGGTTGATGAAAATTAAGGCATTTGTCATATGTCATATGTGCTGCTTAGTGTCAGCCACCATCACAGATCATGAGTTTTCCAACAAGACAATGATCCAAAACACAAACAGCTAAAAACACCTATGAGTTAGAGGAAAATGTTGGACTGCACTGAAGAATTTCTTTAAGCTCTGATCTGAGTACTTTTGAAAATCTGGAGAATAAATCAGCCAAACCGGAGATAACTCTGGCAAAAAAAAGAAGCTGGCTAAAATACCTGCTGACAGGTGCAGAAGTTTCACTGACACCATGGTTAATTGCATCAAAATATCTAACTGAAGTTCCCATCACTTTGTCTATTTCATTGGTTGGGTTTTTTTTTGTTTGAATAATGATTTTAAAAAACCAATGATTTCCCTTATCAGTTAAATTATTTTTACAACTACAAAGACATTTTTTTATTACTGCCTGAAAAAACTATTTACACTTTTGCTTTGATCAGAAATGCTGCTTTGGTTTTGAAATGTATTTCATTCCAATGCTAGTTGACTATTTTGAAAGAAGCTCATGTTAACTGTGGCATTGCTGTTTTTAAACACCCACCCTGATAAAAAGGCTGTTTTTGGTGTTTTTAACGTGTTCTTGTAGCGTTTTCTCATGATGGAGGACTTATATAAAGACAATGAAGATTAAAAGTGCATTTCTGAGTATTTATTCAAATTATGATGGATCAGGAGCAGATGAAAAGGAATGCAGTTTGACAAAGGTCTCTTTTGTGGCGTGGAAAATGCGCTGGGCGGGCCACAGTCTCCTTGCTTTGCTCCATTTTGATGTATCCACTTGCAGACAAATAGATCCATGTAAGTCTTTGTTTTCTCGTCTGAGCTGGAATCTGGATCAAAACTGTACGGCCGGATAGCTTCGATATTGCTCGCCATTTTATTGCAATGGTAATGTTAGCTTGGGGACGTGAGGGGCTGTGAGCTTGTGGTGTAAACAAAGGGATGATGTGAAATCAGCTCAGGCTTACTCTGCCCAGAACGCAGAAGTGAATTACTGATAAACTCCTGCTGATCTGCAGAAACTCCTATAAAACTTCACAGGTTTTTAAATGTTGGCCAAAAATGACACATTCTGGCATCAAACCACTTGGAATGCTTTAAAAATAGACCATAAAATGATTGGAGTAGGACTTTAAGCGGAAAGAATGAAGTATGTTTAACAGAGCACCAGAATGGACTGGTGCCTGATATGCCTGATATTTTGTGCTTGCAGGTCAAAGGTGGTGTTGGTGTTACTCCAAAAGCCTCAGCTTTACCTTGTAGTTGTGACCGTTACCTCAGGAGTTTCCTTCACCCTCATTACAAGCAACTGAGGTGGTAGAGTAGCACAAAAACCTATGTCCAAGTTTACTAGTTATAGCAACTTTTTCATAAAACCTGGATGTATAACTAGTAATATGTGCTTTTATAAAAAGGGGAGTTTCTTGATTTATCAAAAGGATTTTACTGTGGATCTGAATCTCTTACCCTGAAACTGACATTGTCCTGTGAAGAGTCTGCAGGACATCCCTCCATTGACTCATCTTTCATTTTTTTAAAGAAAACCTTCAAACATCCATACAAGCGTTGCTGTTTTAAAAGCAGACTAACTAGCTGCATGTTTGTGTTGCAGTGAAGAGGAGAAATGCAATATTTGTGTTAGTTTTTTAGCTTCAAGGGCAAACGAGCATGTGTCTAGCTGTTAGTGAGCAGAGGAGCAGTGTTTCAACTACAAGAGACAAAGCTCCAACTGACAGCTTTAAACAGCCTAAAACAGCATCAGATCAAGTAAGTGTTCATTGGTAGCATTAAGAAGTGAAACACAAAGGATGCTGTGTTTACCATGAGCAGGTCATTGAACAGGAAGACTTCTCTCTGGTGGACGCCACTTCTTTGAGCTCTGTTTGGATCGGGAACCTCAAACAGCTGACAGCAGCACACCAGCCTGCGATGAGGCAAGGACAGCACCTGCAACAAACACACAAACACACACTGCTTAATGTTCACCGTCCTGGGTCTCCAGGGCTGCTTTCACTCCAAGACCAGGGTAACAGGCGTGAATGCTGACAGTGGCTCTGCTTTGCTTGGGTCAATGGTCTTTGAGCAGGGTCATTCAATAAAAAAACTGAGTTGTGTCAGATTTTCAAACGTCAAAATTGTGTATGTCAAACAAAAAGTAAGCAACATAAACAATTCTTGAAGTTGTTCATAAATTAGTATTGAAAAATACAGTGCATGCTAATCTATGATAATCCTAAAGGTAAATTATTGCTACATCATTGTTTTTCATTCATATAGTTCAGGGTTTTGTGGAGCTGTACAGGGCACGCAGGTACCATGCACTAACCGGCACCTGCAGGCTTCTTGAGTTAGCAGGATTTGGGGGATACAAAAAAAAGAATAATCCGTACGATGCCTGCCCCTCACCTACTTTTCCTTTCTTTACCTCCATGTGTTGTTCAAATGTTCACTACGAGCAGTCAACCCCAGCATGCCCAGACTAGAAATGTGCATGAACATGTTTACTCTCTGGATCACCCAGCGATCTACAACCCTGGTGTTTGGAGCGGGCCGCCTACGTGCCCCGTACAGATTTGACCATTTTTTGCCAGCAGACAGCTTGTATCCACACGTGAAGACAGTCATGACCAAAGCTTTTGGACACATTTCAAGCAGATCAGCCAGTTTACTGTGAATTACCTGCAATTAACTAGGATTCTTCAACAGAGAACATAAACAAGGAGACTATTCCAAGTCCTGACCATTTTTAAAGGTGTTTTCTTATGCTGTGCAGCAGTGTTTATACATTTTCTCAATCTGAAACTTCGTTCTTTGTGAACTTGAACAGGAAGCAGCTGACGGCATTAACAAATTCATGTCCACAGCACAGAAACCATTAGTAATACAAGGATGTTATGTAAGCAGCACTAGCGGGGATCTGCAGAATCGTTTAGCTGTGAATACCAGTGGAGATAAATCACCACACTGCTAAAAAAATGTATGAAAGTTCAAATTGAGCTTTTAGGATTTTTGCAACAACAGAAAATTAAGAAAACCTTTAGTTCCTAACTTGGAGTGTTTTAGGGGATCGACAAAAAGAAAGACATCAGATCCAACGTTTCATAAAGTCTGAATCATTCCAAACATTGTAGCTCAGTTTGACTTAAAGATAAAACACTCAGACCCAATATATTTAATGAGATCTCACAAATCAGCTGAAATTCAACCCATTTCTCCCTGAATTTGCACAATGCTGCTGATAAATAATGCATTGTATACCGGCCTTGACCCTGACGCACAGATCTCAAGTTTCTCTTCAGGAAGCATTTTTCCATAAATCAAAGCTCTTTAAAGCATTTCTGAAAATATACTTATACTACACTCACTGGCCACTTTATCAGGCAGACCTGTCCAACTGCTGATTAACACAAAATTCAGGTCAGTGAATCATATGGCCTTGTTTATGCCAGAGGTCAGAGGAGAATGACCAGACTGGTTCCAGCTGATTAAAAGACAACAGTAACTCAGATAACCACTGGTTACAACCGAGGTCTAAAGAAGAGCATCTTTGAACACACAACGCATCCAGCCTTGAGGCAGATGGGCTACAGCAGCACAAGAACACACCGGGTACCACTGCTGTCAGCAAAGAACAGGAAACTGAGGCTACAATACACACAGGATCACTGAAACTGGACAAGATTAAAAACACATCTGGTCTGATGAGTCTCCATTTCTGCTTTAGGGTTAGAATTTGGCTGGTGGTGGTTGTGTAATGGTATGGGGGACATTTGAGCTCTTTAATACCAATTGATCATGGTGACAACACCACAGTTTACCTGGGTATTGTTGCTGACCATGTCCACCCTTTTATGACCACAGTGTACCATCTTCTGATGCTACTTCCAGCAGGATAAGGCTCCATGTCATAAAGCTGGAATAGTCTCTGAGTGGTTTCTTCAACATGCCATCACTGCACTCAAATGACCTCCACAGTCACCAGATCTCAACCCAATAGAACACCTTTGGGATGTGGTGGAACGGGAGATCGGCATCATCATGAACAATTCAGAAAACCCCTTTTTAAATCTGCTAATAAGAAAGTAACAATGAAAAAAAGTTTTCACTTGACTTTTACTAAGCCTGAAGCAATGTTATAAAACAATAAGTCCTAATTAAATTTAGCACAAAAGTTTAGTATTTTCAAAGTAAAAATACTGGTATGGAGTAGCGATGAAACGAGAAACTTTCCCCATGATTTGGTTCAATGGTGTAGCATACAGTTTTAAACCAAGAATCATGGGATCCTGGTAAATGGTTATATTTGTGTGTGAAGATGTTAGTCGTGTAGTTATATTTCAGGTGACAATGTTCAATGCTATGAAACCAAATGATTTGTGTTCAGTTTGTGATTTTCTGTGGTTGTAAATTTGTCATATGTCCTTTTTTAAAAACTGAAAGCTCCTATGAATGTTTGGGATCTTCTTTTTCTGATGTTTGTTCATTATTTTCTGAGAGTCTTACAGGCTTTTTGCCGACCACCATCCTCTCCACAGCCTGAACCTGGGACACGTGGTCGTCGTTGGTCCTCAGCTCCCACTTCTGGATGCGCCCGTAAATGGCCACCAGCAGGTCTCTGGGGATGTCCTGCCCATTATCAACGCCTGGTGACACACATCACATCAGTTCAGGAAAACTACAAACAAACATCTTTAGGTTTATTCTCCCTGCATCTCCTCTTTCATCGTCTTTCAGCTGTAGTGGTGGAGTTTTGTTCAGACCCATGCTGCAGCTGCTGGTGGGCTCTTCCCACCGGAGAAGAACAACTGACCTGATGAATTAGGAGAAAAGCAAGCACAAACAGCTAAAAACAAAGCTTTTACTCCCCACTGCCACTTCTGGCTGCAAATCAGCCTCTACAGTCGGCTGTGAGGGAGATCTGATAGTTATGAGTGTTGACAACAGCCTGCAGCACTTCTGCTCTTTCCCAGCCAACTGCTGTCTTTACAGCCTGCCTGACTGCAGCATCTCAGGCGAACTGCCCTGATTCTAAGAGTCAATCTACTGACGCACCTCGTAGGTTTTTGATGAAGTCTTCCAGCTTCATCTTCCTCTCTGGCTTGACGTTAGGGCTGTACATGTCTGTGTTGAGGAGGATTATGGCGAATGCCAGGATGAAGATGGTGTCTGGATTCTGGAACTGACGGATCAGCACCGGGTTGCAAATGCAGTATCGCTGACTGCCCAGAAGGAAGGGAATGTGAGGAGGCTCGAAAGACGTTCATTCTTAGGACTTCAAACCTGCAGCATCCTGAATACCTGAAGGCTTCCACCAGACGCTCCACCCGCTGAGCCTCACCCTGAACTTTGATCTGGGCCTGGAACTTCCTCAGAGCATCGTCCAAATCCATTCCAGAGAAGTCCATCTCATCCAAAACACAACTGCACAGAGAAACAACATTTTACTGAGCTGTTCACATCAGTTTGCTTTGCTGCAACTTTGTTTTCCCACCTAAACAAACATTTGGGCTTAAACTCCACACAGTAATGCCTGCCAGGTTTGAAATGGATGAGCACTCAGAGCAGCAGACACTTCTTTATCTGCATTTAGGAGAAACAC
Source organism: Oryzias celebensis (assembly GCA_014656515.1). Taxonomy (NCBI): domain Eukaryota; kingdom Metazoa; phylum Chordata; class Actinopteri; order Beloniformes; family Adrianichthyidae; genus Oryzias; species Oryzias celebensis. The sequence goes on along the minus strand of BNCR01000020.1, from coordinate 519,310 downwards.
GTCTCTTCTCTGTGAGGAACAACATCAAAATAGATCAAGAATGCTCTTTGATTACAAAATATCTGCCCTTAAACAGACTCATAAATGATGCAGCAGCTTCACAGTTCCACTGATCCACCCTCACTCTATTCATTTTCTTTCCAGTTTGATCAACTTCAGGACTTGTTGGCTCACCTTTATTTTTGTTTTGAGGATTGTTGCATCTGAATGTTGGGTTCAGCGAGACGTTGAAAATCTGATCGTCCTCATTTCAACTGGAGGCTCACAGGATTTCTTGCTACGAGGTGAGCAGATCTATTTCATGCCTGCAGACTGTAGTTTGCACGTAATGACTACAAGCTTTTTCAAAATTGCCTTTTTTATCTGCCTCTGATTCTCCATGATTTCAATCAATAAATACTCATAATCTGAATCTTAATTTTTTTATATATGTTCTCCTTCATGAGAAAAATGTTCCCAGAACATGTTAAAAACACCAAAACAACATGTTCTTTGGAGTGGGTCTTCAGGGAAGATCAGTTTCAGATCACTGCAAAGATCTTTCTAAAATAATGGTAGAATATTTCCATAACTCATGTCTGCAACAACTTTTTAAAAATTTACCACCACTTATGGCATCACAGAGCAACTAGCACCACCGCTCTTGGGAACACTCAAAAATGGGCAGGGTTTTCATACTGGAGCTGCAGAACATGATGTAAAACTCCTGAAATGACGTGACACTTAAACCATTTGACCAATCACAACATTCAGCTAGGGGGCAGCACACAGACGGTTTCAGACTTTCATTTCATGAAACAAATTAGTTGATTCAAAATTGTCAAAAATTTGGCAAAGACCAACAGTCAGTACTTTTAAAGCCTATCTCTAAACAGAGTTTGAACCAGTCACAGCTCAGGTTAGGTTTCTTTTGTATATTTATTAAAATCCTTCAGGCTTTTGATGCAGGAGATCTTGGTCTTTTGATTTCCTGGAATGTTTAAGATTCCAGACTTTATAACCTGTTGGGAATTTCTGACACAGGCATTGGTTGGTGTCAATCGTATCCAGCAGAAAGGTCTATATTTTGTGTACCTAAAGTATGTAGAAAGATCACTGTTGTAGTTGGTAAATTGTTCAGGGAACCATTTTCATGTTAGGAAAACGAGCAGAGCGTGTCTCCTTTTCCAGATGGACTCACTTGAGGACATCCTTGTTGAACTGCTGCCTGCTGCCCAGGAACTCCCCAATCATTTGCCTGCTCAGCCCTTTCCTCTCCAGGATGAATCTGGCAATGCCCACCGGAGTGTCGGACACAAAACCCCTCTCAATCAGGTACTGGATCCCCTTTTCTGGCTTCCTGTGAAAAGCAGGACAACAGGCTTTACATTTCATATGTTACCTGTTTCCAGATGTTTTTTTATTCTTAAATAAAAAAAAGGTTGTCTGAAAATGTCACTACATAATTAAACTTCCAACTTGTAGTCAAAGTAGGAAAATATCTCAAAGAAAAACCAACATTCTTGTTGGTCTGTCTGCATTTTAGGAGATTTAGTCAAAGAAAGAAATGGTTTAACTGAAACATGCAGCATAAATGGCATTTGTGTTTTAGGGCTAAATATATTTGACAATTTTCTTACTAATGGTTTGGTTCATGTGAAACCTTGTACTTTTGGAATACTGATGTTAACATTACATGACCTGCATGTCTGTCTTACATTTCTTTTTTTATTTCATTTAATTCCATTTCATATTTCATGCAGATCAGTCAGTCCCCCTTATTCCTCCTTTCTCGGTGGAATTGCAGTGTGAGAATGTGCTTTTGCTTTGTCCTTTTAGGCCGAATAAACACCTAAAGATGAAACAAGGAGTTAGAAGAAGGAAGTTAAATCATGGAAATGTGGAGAGTGAGTGAAACACAAATGACATTTTCTTCCAGTTTTTTCCCATGATTCTGTAAGTTTTCTGGAGGGGCTACACTAAAAGAAAGACACATTAAATCCAGTGATTGTTTGAATTATCACATTTTATAACAGTTGATTTTTCCAATTGCAGGTGATAAAATCCAATGAATGACTGAAAAAGTGGCAAAAGCAGCTAGCGAATTGCAAGAGGTTACCCCCCAAAAAAGATTTTTCGGCTGAAAATCTGTAAAACCTTTCATGGACTGTATATTTTGTTCTTTAAAGAGATTCATAAATAACTCAGGAGAGCTCAGGTTTGAAGGAGGAGTCAAGGAGAATATATCTTTCAAAAAAGGAATAACCTTCTCTCAACAGAGGGAGGGGTGTCTGGGACCTTTCCTGTCCCTCACATATCAGCTTGTTTGGACATATTTGTCCAGAAGACTATGGTCCTGTTAACACAAACGATAAACTAGTGGATAGGACACTAAGATTTAATGGTATTTTTAGTAGGAACCTTCGTTAACAATTGCTGGTTTGTTACTGCTAACATCTAGTTGTGGTCACACAGGTGAAGCAGTCAGCTCAAAAACCATGTGATCACAGGACTGATGTGATCATGTGACCTGGATGACTGAGGATGTCCAAAGACTGATTTTAACAATGGCGTTTGCATGAAGTAAGTATAGACAGGAGCAGAACTCCAGGCAGAGGCTGACGGTCACTCAGAGACAGGAAGTCAGAAAGAAGGGTCATAGCCACGGAACTCGTAATTTCTCTTTTTTTTATTTGTCAATGACTCATGTTAAAAATTACTGAAAGACAACAAAAAAATTGCCCAAAATGTTTGCACACAGGAGTTGAGAAGTGGCTGCATGATGGCGCAGTGGTTAGCACTCTTGCCTAACAGCAAGAAGGTTCAAGTCCTGGCTAGGGACTTCATCAATGGGGGATCTTTCTGTGTGGAAAGTTGCATGTTCTCCATGTTTTCTCCAGGATCATCCAAAAACATGCTGAGGGTGTGTGATTGTGGTCCCTGTGACAGACTGGTGACCAGTCCAGGGGTGTTCCCTGCCTTTGCCCAAACGAAGCCAGGTTAGGCTCCGGTGACCCCAAAAAGTTTGGAAAATGAATGATTTGAGAAGGCCCTTAGTTTTTCTTTTTGGAAACTCCATTGATTTTTGCAATTAGTTACAAACAGTTTTGTCTCACAGTTACATTTGTACCGTAACTGAGACAGTTACAGCTCACAACCAGCTGGACCCAAAAAATGGCCAGAAAATCTGCCAACTAGTAAATATTTTCCTCTGGGTCACTTTGAATTAGTCCTACATGGATTATTTTCAAGAAATGTGGTCAAAAATACAACTTCGACACATTACTCAAGCAAAACAAAGTTCGTAGGATTCCCCCTTTACTCTCCAAAAATGATCAGTTTACATGACCTGTAAGCTCACTGGCTGTGACTAAATCACCTGAGACTGCTCTCTGAATATAGAGAACATTTGGAAAGTTTCTGCATTTATAGGAAATGCTCTTTTGCTTTCACAAGGAGAAAAGAACATTTTGAAAATGTCCTCCTTTTCACAAGAGGACATTTTCAAAACGAACCAGCACATACAAACCAACACATGCAAAGCATGCATAGCTGTGTGTCTGAACTGTTTGTTGACAAGTTTGTGAAGACTCTTGAGCCAGCAGGTATGTTTGCAACAACTGAGTGTGTGAACGGGCCCCACCCAATTTGGACTAACATTCACACCTGACTGTAATGATAATGATAAACTTGCATCTTGCTGCCTGTTTTATGATTCTATCCTCCCTCCCCTGTAGTCATGCTCCAACGTCTGTAACCCACCCTCTTCCCCTTTTGTGGCCCCCTATATCCCTCTCTCTTCTTCCCTCCATTCTTTTCCGTTCTGTCCAACATAAAAGGATACAAACATAATTAAAATAAATAAAGTTTAGTTTAAATTACTAAAGGAGTTTAGACAAATTTACACCTTGTGTGTCCGATGATTTATAACCCCTGATTGTACCAGTAAAATCTGTTTAACACAAATCTGTTTGCTCAGCTGTTGGACAGGACAAGTAAAAAAAATGTCCTCCGTAGTTTAAATTAATTAAAAAGATTTTTGAGTTTTCTGGGTCAATAATACACTGGAAATCAAATACATCCAATTTGTTTGAAGACATTTCAAAATGAGGTAATGTGATTATGTAATATGATTGCACAGACAGAGACTGATTGATCTTAAAACACAGCTGTAGATGTCGTCTACCTCCACACCCACATCTGTTGGCAGGACCCTTTTCTCTCAGATAGATCAAAAGTTCAAAACACAATTTCTTACTGAAGTTTGATGATATGAACTGTGTTCAGATCTTTTACTGTTCCATTTATTCAAGCCCTTTTTTGGAAAATTGACTGCATATAGAGAACTGGACTGAGTGACCCCTCCCCCTCATGTTCCAAACAGGAAGTACCTGTTGGTTCCAAGAAGCCCAAATCTTTTGGACTTCCTATAAAGCGTAAACAGCTATTACTCACTCTTTCCACTTGTCAGAATGAACATTCTTGCTCTGATACTTTTTATTTAATGAATGTTATTTTTATCATGACAATTTTTTCTGTTGTGAACGTTTTTCAAGCTACAATCAGAGACCTCAAATAAAGTATGTGGTCTCATGTTGAATGTTCACAATGCTTAACTGACATATTCCCCTGGACCCTATTTCAAGTGGTTGGGGTGTGGACTTCCAACAAGCTCACTCCTGATTGAAGAGAACGGTTGCCATAGTAATTATGACTTAGACCAAATTTGACCATTCACTGCTTACTGATGGTGTCTAACTCCAACATGGTGATATACTTATTGCAAAAAATGGCGACTGAATTGACTGAATTTGGTTGGAATTGGAAGTAAGCCATTTCTATGGGGCACATAATACTCACTCAGTCCAGTTCTCATTTACAGTCAATGGTTTGGAATCACCAGTTCATTCTTTAAAAAACACAGCATGCTTAAATGTCACATTAGAACCCTAAAATTGTCTCAATTTCAAAATAACTTCAAAACAAGCACAATAATTGACTTCATGTTGTCATTTTTAATAAATTTGATTTGAAAGACAGAACGATGTCTATATAAGGGTTAGAGGGTGAATCATCTTCCTCGCCCCAGACTCACTTGTTGAACAGGTTGAGTCCGATGCGGTACTGCCTCCGCTGCACCACATCGTTGTTGAAGGCGGGGGAATCCCAGCTGTGGCGGCTCTCCCTCTGATAGGTTTGCTTCCCCAGCGTTGCTCCTCCAACTGGCTCCCGCAGGCTGTCGCGCGACGAGGAGCCAGAGCTGCAGTTGTTGACAGTCGTATCATCATTGGAGTTGGTGGTGGTGGAGTTGACGCTCTCGTTGTCTCCGTCTGAGCACAGCAGGTGGTGGTGGTGAAGGTGAGGGTGGTGCGCAAGGTGTTGCTGCTGGGCCTCCATGTTTTGAAGGACAGAGGATGATGATGAAGAGAGCGGGGAGGGTGTAAGCGGCGGTGGTAGTGGGGATTGAGGCGTGAGGGGTGGAACCGGGGAGGGCAGCTGGGATGACGGGGATGACTCTGCGTAAGAATGGGGAAAGTGGTGGTGCTGGTGGTGCAGGTGGTGGTAGTGGTGCTGGGCGAAGTGCTGCTGCATGTACGGGCTGCTGCCGTGGTGCATATGCATGATCTGTGGCTGGTTGTACTGTGGGTGGTGGTGCAGGATGGTGGGGAGATGTGGGATTGGTGGAGGGTGGGGATGCTGGAGCGGGTGGGGAAGCGGGTGTGAGGGCAAGGTCCGAGCTGATGGCATGGAAAGAGGGACGTTGGAGGGGCTGCGAGTTTGTCCTTGTGCCGTGGCGACAGAGCGGCCGTTGGGCTTGTGTTTGATGGTCCCGTGAGGGGAGTCTGTTTCACTGCTGCCTCCACCTCCTTCACCTCGCTCATCCTCTCCACTTTCTCCTTCACCTCCTCCCCTCCCTCTATCTACACCTCGTTCAGCTCCTGATGGCTCCTGTTCATAAATCAGACGACCAATAGATCCTCTTTCTGACCTGCAGAGAAAGAAAAAACAGTAAAGCATTGGTAAATTTTACTTTGAGGGTTTGAGGATCTCTGTCTTTCTTTCCTTTTTTCTTCTTCTTTATTTTCACCTCTTTAGAAATGTTTTAAATTCTGGCTTCTTTTGGACTGTGAGTGGTACTAACAGTACTAACATTCCTTTAATCAGTTAAGGCTGATATTGATACTGTTATTCGCACATATGCATGTGCAACCAGCACAAAAATTCATGTTAACCACACGTAATAAGTGCGGTCAATGTGTACATTACTGCATCGCCCACACATATTTCAAGTGCGTCTAAGGCTAAATATTGCTGTTGGTAGCACATATTTATAATTAAAGTTCAACGTTAGCTGTCACATACCTAGATGTGTGAAATTTGTTCTCCGTAGTTGACCCATCGCTGGGGGAGAGGTGAGCTGCAGTCGCTGCCGCGCCCAGGCACCTTTTGGTGTATTAACCCTAACCGTAACTGTAATCCTAACCCTAACCGTAACTGTAATCCTAACCCTAACCCTAACCGTAACCCTAACCCTAACCGTAACTGTAATCCTTATCCTAACCCTAACCGTAACTGTAGTCCTAACCCTAACCGTAACTGTAATCCTTACCCTAAGCCTAACCATAACCCTAACCATAATCCTAACCCTAACCGTAACTGTAATCCTAACCCTAACCGTAAATGTAATCCTAACCCAAACCGTAACTGTAATCCTTACCCCAACCCTAACCGTAACCCTAACCGTAGTCCTAACCCTAACCGTAACTGTAATCCTAACCCTAACCGTAAATGTAATCCTAACCGTAACTGTCACTGTAATCCAAACCCTAACCGTAACTGTAATCCTAACCCTAACCGTAAATGTAATCCTAACCGTAACTGTCACTGTAATCCTAACCCTAACCGTAACTGTAATCCTAACCCTAACCGTAACTGTAATCCTAACCCTAACTGTAACTGTAATCCTAACCCTAACCGTAACTGCTATCCTAACCCTAACCATAACTACTATCCTAACCCTAACCGTAACTCTAATCCTAACCCTAACCGTAACTGTAATCCTAACCCTAACTGTAACTGTAATCCTAACCCTAACCGTAACTGTAATCCTTACCCTAACCCTAACCGTAACCCTAACCGTAATCCTAACCCTAACCGTAACTGTAATCCTAACCCTAACCGTAAATGTAATCCTAACCGTAACCGTCACTGTAATCCTAACCCAAACGTAACTGTAATCCTAACCCTAACCGTAACCGTAGTCCTAACCCTAACTGCAACTGTAATCCTTACCCTAAGCCTAACCATAACACTAACCGTAACTGTAATCGTAACCCTAACCGTAACTGTAATCCTAACCCAAACCGTAACTGTAATCCTAACCCTAACCGTAACTGTAGCCCTAACCCAAACCATAACTGTAATCCTTACCCTAACCGTAACTGTAATCCTAACCCAAACCGTAACTGTAATCCTTACCCTAACCCTAACCGTAACCCTAATCGTAATCCTAACCCTAACCGTAACTGTAATCCTAACCCTAACCGTAACTGTAATCCTAACCCTAACCGTAAATGTAATCCTAACCCAAACCGTAACTGTAATCCTAACCCTAACCGTAACTGTAGCCCTAACCCAAACCATAACTGTAATCCTTACCCTAACCGTAACTGTAACCCTAACCCTAACCGTAACTGTAGTCCTAACCCAAACCGTAACTGTAATCCTTACCCTAACCCTAACCGTAACCCTAACCCTAACCGTAACTGTAATCCTTATCCTAACCCTAACCGTAACTGTAGTCCTAACCCTAACCGTAACTGTAATCCTTACCCTAAGCCTAACCATAACCCTAACCATAATCCTAACCCTAACCGTAACTGTAATCCTAACCCTAACCGTAAATGTAATCCTAACCCAAACCGTAACTGTAATCCTTACCCCAACCCTAACCGTAACCCTAACCGTAGTCCTAACCCTAACCGTAACTGTAATCCTAACCCTAACCGTAAATGTAATCCTAACCGTAACTGTCACTGTAATCCAAACCCTAACCGTAACTGTAATCCTAACCCTAACCGTAAATGTAATCCTAACCGTAACTGTCACTGTAATCCAAACCCTAACCGTAAATGTAATCCTAACCGTAACTGTCACTGTAATCCTAACCCTAACCGTAACTGTAATCCTAACCCTAACCGTAAATGTAATCCTAACCGTAACTGTCACTGTAATCCAAACCCTAACCGTAACTGTAGTCCACTCAAATATGAGTGCTTAACCCAGCTGATTTTTTCATAAAGTCTGATGACTTGGATGAGCAGTGAAACTTTTCAAGAAAGAATATTTGAAGTCTAGATGCCTACTCAAGAGTTGGTTGAACCCAACCCTGTGACAAAGGACACCAAAGACCCAAGGTCCCAGGAGTGTTAGCTTCCACAGAACACTTGAATAACAAACCTTAAACCATGACATATGTGAAACCAACCAAAATATTCACACACTAGTGACTCCATGACGGTTCCTTAAATAGAGTTCCTTACATGACTAAATGACTAAATAAAAACAGCCGGTCCTAATTAGGAGAACAGCAGCCAGCAAACAAACACAGATAGACACTGTGACAATCCCAGCTACTTTGGAACAAAGAACAGTTGACCGGTCCGTTGCAGGGCTGCACACAGACACACTCCCTCCTAAATGGTAATTTAAAGAACTTGATCAACCTTTGAAACATGTGTTTGAACCATGGGAGGAAGGTGGAAACCTACATGCCTGCTCAGCGAGAACACGGTAAACTCCTCAAAGTAAGGACCCAGCAGAGATGTGCATGAGGACCTTTTCGCTGTGAGGCCACAGAGTGAAGTAACACACACTGTGCCGAGTTTTAACTCAAGACAATATCTAACAGCACCCTTTACATTCTGCATTTGGACACATTTGGACGTCCGCATTGACTGGACTTTACCCAACAAATATGCTCCTAAAAGCTATTATACTATTAAAATGATTGATTTTAAGAAAATCCAACACTCATGGAATCACTTTAAATAAAGCAACAAACATGAGCATGAAAAAGCCAGAAGAAGTAAAGCAATAAACATTAAAAAGTTCTTGAAACTATACAAATTCCATTCTGCGGTCAACCACCAGTGGCCTTCAAAGGAACTGCAACATTTGGTATTCCCTGGTTCGTGTCAAAGAAGAGCTGAAGGCGAGGGCTTTATTAAAACTGATTTGCTTTTGCAACAAGCCCCCAGTGTCATCTGATGAGCTGCCTAATCCCGTTTAGGGAGTAAGAAGTTTAAATCCTCAAAGACCAGTGTCGTCGCTAACTCGTGTGCACGAAAATGGGTCTACTTTCACAGATGCAGTTTATGCTTAGATTGTCTCCCAGGATGTTAAAAAAAAAAAAAAAACGTATTCAGTTGTTTATCATGAAAAAATGATTTTACTGGTAAAGTTAACCTTCTTGTTTACAAAAAAAGAAAAAAGAAATGTCATGGATCAGGACCAGATGATCCTGTCAATGGTTACTAAAAGGACTACAGATGTTTACTTCTTCTTCTGTTTCATTTGATGGAGGTTTACTTCCTCCAGTGTAGGAGGGTACAGTGCCACTTACTGACACTTCAAGTGCTGCAATGTTAGCCACAAAAAAAGTGACAAAATGTTCACACATGTGGCTACCAATCGGATAGCCGTTACAGATTGGGTAGCAACATTTCTTACATGTTTCAAAATTCCTTCCCGTTCAGGTGTGTCCAGCCAATCAGAAAACAGAAGGCCCTGGTTTGTTATAAAGTATTTTCTTTTCTGATCAAGCAGGAAGTCATTTTCTAAACACTGCTGCCAGTGTTTGGATGCCAGCAGTTATGAAGACAAAAACATGTCAAACACCAGGGGTGAGCGATTCCAGTCTTCAAGGACTGGTTACCTCCATACTGTAAAAGGACACCCATCCCATTCATGTGCTAGAGGGCACTGACCTGTCACTCATGTCCACAGAGCTATCGCTGGGTGGCTCTATGGTGAGAACAGGAAGATGTCCTCCTCCTCCTCCTCCTCCTGCTGCCCTCACTCTGTACTCCCCTCTGCACTCGGTGCAGGGAGTGCTGCTCCTCCGGCTGGCATTGCTGCCTCCCTCAGTCTCTCGGCTGTCCTCTCTCCCCCCTACACCTCCGCCTCCCCAGTAGTCTGTGTCGGAGCTGGAGGCCGGTCGGGAGAGCGGTGAGGAGGGAAGGCAGCCTTCATCCATGTAGAGGGTCACATCACTGAAGGAGGTGGCAGTGCTGTCCTCGTGCATAGCAGCACCTCCTCCCATGCCTCCCCTGATTCCGTCTGCCCGGCCAGCGGGGCGTCTGGAAGATGTGTTGGTGTTTCTCCATCCACACTCCCTGTAGTCATCGTCATCTTCCTCTTCTTCCTCCTCTTCTTCTTCCTCATCTCCCTCCTCCTCATCCTCATCGTCCTCTCCTTCTCCTCCAGCATCCTGAGAGTCCTCGCGTCCAGACTGACAGGTGAGGGAGTCATCCATGGAGTCGGCCAGGGACTTGACCTGCAGCAACAACAAGGATGTTAATGACAATGAAATGGTCTGCAGTCCAAACGGAGCCCAGCTTTAAAAAAGACACATTTTATCGCAACACGTAGAAAAACACAGAAGGACTTTGGATTCTGCTGTAACTTGGTAGCTGCAGGTGGCTATGGTAGCACCATCAAAAACTGTTTCACATATCCAAAGCTTCATAAGAAACAGATTTTTGACTTAATCTCACAAAACATTTGATCAAAAAGCTAATTAAAAAAAAGTGTTCACCTGTTTTGAGAAAGAGTCCTCCACGTCCCCTGTGTCCTCCGAATCCTGCTGACCTGCTGACCCCTGACCCTGTGATGGTCGCTCGTCAAACGAGTACTGCACCCACAAAGGAAACAGCTGCTATCAGACTTACAAACTGGGCTGAATCTGGGGAGTGAGATCAGGTTGTGTTTCTGTTTCACCTGCATCCTCATGTTGGACAGGATGATGCGGCGGGTCATTCTGCTCTCTGAGGCTGAGCTGCGAAGTCTCTCAAAGTTCTTTCTCATGCGGTAACGCCTGAACGCTGTCTGGATCGTCCTCGCCGCCCGCCGGGACACAAACTGGCCCCCGTACTTCCTCTCCAACATCTCCACCTATTATGGCAAACAGAAATATTAGCACTGTGGTCCTGATCCGGGTCATGGGGGCTGCTGGGGCCTATTTTAGATGTTTTTGGGTGAAGACAGATGACAACATGCAATTCAATCCCCAATAATACCAAAGAGCTTGTTTTTCAATTCAGGGAAGGGATCACACATTCACGGAAAGAAAACAGAAACTCCACATGAAAAGAATTCAGTCGGGTCAGAACCAGAACCTTCTGGTTAGGACGCCACAGTTTAAACCACCACACCGACGTGTAACAAACAAATCTTCATTCAGTGACTATGGAGGGAAAGTTTTCCACTCACAAAACATGAGTCAGGACTGCAGGTTGCTGTCACATTATGGCGCACTGGTCATCGAGCCGAGAGATTGAACCTCTGGATTAAACCGACTGGTAGATTATTGCACTGCATCAGAGAGCTGAACTGCAGCCTAGTTTTGTAAATTCAGATCTGCCTAAAAGACTTTAGCGTGTTTTTCTGCACTGTTTCTTTCATTTTTGTAAAGAAAAAAATCTTCTTTTGCTTTTGTTTCCTTTGGTTTTGTCTTCTTACATCAGGATCTGTGAACTGAGCAAACACATCCTGGGACGTGACTGAGAATCACTCTGTAACAGGTGGGCCTTCGTTTACCATCTTTCTGGGCTCTCTGAGGTGTCCTGAATTTTGACATCCTATCACAGGAGACTTTGATCTGAGTGCAGGTACTGAGACGGATCACACTCCAGGAAAGACAACTGTGTGAAGTCCTCCGTCCACAAAAAGCCACATTAAAGAACATGCTGTACCTTCTTGTCCTGGAGGTCTGTAGAGAGCTCATAGCTGTCAGATAGCGCCTTGCAGCGTTTGCTCTCCTCCTCCTCTTGCTTACGGAGCGCCAGGCTGGCCGGTTGATGTCTGCTCCGCTGGGCCCAGGCGAGGCTCGCTGGGCTGGGGGGAGAAACGGGAGAGCTGCCCTGGAAGTGGAGAAGAGAGGAAGCTATTGATGAAGATCTGAAAAAAAGCCCCAATGGACACTGAAGCACTTAGATATTGATTGTGGTGAAGGTTTGAATAGCATCATAACAGTCAGTTAGAACAGTAAGATGATTGCAGTTAACAGCCATCTGGACTGTTATTATTGTGCATGCTCCATTCATCTCTTTTAGGTAATTTTATTGTATTACTGGATATCAGTATAAGATACAATACTGTCCTAAAGGTGATGATGCAGGATCATTTACACATACTCTTGTATTTAGGAAACTTCTTTAGACATCCCGTGGGCTTGTTTTCAGGCAAACATCAAAAGTTCTTATTTGTGACAAGACAAGATGATAACTTCCAAGGGCATCTTTGGCTTGTCCACACCAAGAAATCTATACCAAACCACATGTTGTTATAGTGTTTTTCTCACAATGCAGGACAAAAATAAAAAAGATTTAAATTGTGTTTCTGAGTATTTCGTTCGTAAAATTGTATTGAATCAGGAGCACATGACAAAATGTCTTCTGGAAAAACCTGTAGTTGTTCCGAAAAAAGTTCACTGGTCGGGCCAAAAGCTCCCTGCTCCGCTTCATTCTGATGTATCCACGTGCAGACAAATAGATCCATGTACGTGTTTGTTTTCCTCATCTGAGCTGGAATCTGGCTCAGAACTGTAAAGCTAGATACATTTTTTGCAACAGTACTGTTAGGTTGGGGTTATAAGGAGCTGTAAGCTAACGGGAGAGTGTGTAAACAAAGTGATGATGGGAAATGAGCTCTGGCTTACTCCCTGCAAACAGCCCACAACTCAGAGGTGAATTTCTAATAAACTTCTGCAGCTCTGCAGAAATTATGTCCTATACGACACAAGCTTTTTAGATGTAGACTTAAAACAGCTTGGGAACGCTTTACGATAGATCAAAGATGATTGAAGTGGGATTTTATTGGCCCAAATCGCCTTTGTCTAACATGAACGCAGCAGGTGGTGGAATACAACATTTATGCAGGGTTATCATTCACCAATCAGAGAGAAAGGCGTTTTCGTTAGTTTTAGAGCTAGTTTTTTTTCTTTGTTGTTGCAGTAAATATGTTGTGGACTTGGGCCAAGTCAGTCTTAGCAACTGTTCATTTCATAGTTTGATGTTAAAGCTATTTCTGAAAAAACCCTGTGATTGAACCACAGTACTAAAAATTCAAGACTTAAGTCCAATAAAAGTCTGTATTTTGGTGAAAAAATGAGAACAATTCTAAGACCAGGCCAACTTTGAATTTGAGCTTTTTTCAATTTTGTGTTTTTGCATTCAGTCACTCTGAAATAAACTATTTCTAAATTGAACATTAATTTCCTTAAAATACATACAACAAGTCTGAAATAACTAAGGAAAATATGAATGTGAAAATGTTTTTATTTTTGATTTAAAGATGTAAAAATATCCCTTTGAGTTTTTGGCCAAACTTAGTCATTTTCTAGGAAGGAAACACTGTCATTTGGAAAATGTGTCAGGACAGCATTATAGCAAAAAAGGGTCACTGTAGTCCTCCAGTTGTGTTGTTTTGCTTGTTACCTGTGTGTGTACGTAGGAGGCTCCCAGGGGCCTGCCGGTGGATGCTGGACTGTAGGGGTCACAGAGGTTAGGGAGGGGGTTGTTGCTATAACGGTGGAAGGGAGGTGGCTGACCAAAGGATGAATCAGAAAAGGTGAGTGTCTCCGGACACTGAGCGTCGCCCTCCACACTAAAAAGACAAAAAAACAGACTGTTTAGAAGAAAATAAAATGCAAATGACTCATAAAAAAATCTGTAGAAAAGAGGAAAAAGGTGTGAAAAGAGAAAGCAGATCACCATTCATGTGGTATTGATCTAGTTTGGCCAAAGTGTAAGTAAAACGTCAAATTCAAAGGATTTACAGACACAATTTTAGTTACAATTTTCTGAAGCCTTTTAGATCTGCAGCAGTTCAGTCGAGTGAAATAACTGAAAATGAATCATTCAGAAGTAAATGGGTCCAAACCGGGGAAACAAATCCAACACAAAGACTGGATTCTACCCTAACCGACCAAGAGGGAACTGACTAACAATAGAACAGTTTTGATCAACTGTCCAAACAGGCCCCAACCAGAGAAACTGGAAACAAGGCCCTGGACACCACAAGTGTTATCAGAAGAATTTGGCTTCAAAGATTGGACATAGGGCTGAAACCACAGTAAGGTTCCAAAGACACAGACTGTGAATGCAGATCAGGATACCCCAGGTTAACACAAATACCCTACTTTCAGTTTTTATGACAGATTATGGTGTCTTAGCCTTAAACTCCAGATGTGGCATCTGCCCAGAGTTAAAAACAAATCAAAAGGATCTGATAAAATCGAGTAAAGGATGAAAGCTGGGCTGCAACAGGTTTGAAAAAGCAAAACAACAAAGACAAAAATAAATGAGGCACTAGATCATGAAGTGGATGTTAGTTATTAGAGCACCAGAGCCAGGATGAAATGTTAAAGAGCGCTTTGCTACCTTCCTTAAAGGCCCAAAGCGCTCAACAGTCACAGCCTCATTCATCCATGCACTCACACATTCACACACTGATGCCGGCTCTGCTGCTGAACACTGGCATCAACCTATAACCACCAGAAGCAATGTGGGGTTTAGTGTCTTGCCAGGGGCCCTTCGATACATAGGTGTGAATCAAACCAGTGATCTTCCAGCCCTGCAATCTCCTGAATGAATATCGACCATTTTTTATCTATTCTGAAAGAATAGTCAATTATGATTATGCCATTTTTAGCCAAAATAAAAAAACAATTCCACTATTTTCCATCATTCTTTTATTTATCCTCTCTCCTGCTAGGCTACAACCCCTCACACTCCAAACCTAACATTACCAGTGCAACAAAAATGGCGAGCAATATTGGAGCTATCCAGCTGTACAGTTTTGATCCAGGTACCAACTCGGACAAGGAAAACATTTTTTTTTGTCTGTTCCAGACTCACAGAAATATTAAAAATTGTAATTGTAAGCTTAATTTTCTTAATTGTCTTTATATGCAGTATGTCCATCATGAGAAAAATGGTACAAGAACATGTTAATAAAAATACCAAAAACAGCCTTTTTAATGGAGTGGGTTCTTTAAGAACAAAGCAGGTGGGTTCAAACTGAAACCTGGCCTCCAATGTTAAAAAAAAAAAAAGAAAAGCTAAGGCGAGGTGGAGAATTGTGGATCAAACCAGACATTATATCAGCACAGCAATGCCAATGAAAGATCAGAAAAGACCCGCAGCAGTTCTGTGTCATCCTCAGATGACTGGTCAGCATCCTCAGCTGGCTCATCAGCTTCTGAGGCAGAGTCCTGCCCTGTGCTCTGGAGAGATTACAACTGACAGAAACACCGGAACTGATGCGTATCAATGCACTTATTGATGAATGCGCTAGCTTTTGAGAGAAAGAGACATATTATTCTGAGTCTGACCATCAAAGACGCTCTGTGTGTTCATGGAACACGCCCGTGACGCTGGCAGGGAGGCTGACGTGGGCACAGCCAAGCGAACACACATACAGACACTATCCCCCACACGCTCATGCTGAGCTACCCACATACACAACTCTGTGTAAACCCACACTGCACACCCCCATACGTTCACACACTAACACTCCTAGCGGTTGCCATGACTCACCCCCATGTGACTGTGTGAGGGTTTTGTACAGATATCCTGGCACAGACAGGTTGATGTTTTAATGGTTGGAAGTAAAACCATAATTTTGAAGGAGACAGACAGACTTTCAAACATCAGCCCTGCTGCTGAGCTAAGAAAATGTTTTATTTGGGCTTTTTTTGCGTCAAAGACTGTTCTCTGTGTGAAAAATGTCACCAACTCTCTTTGATCCAGCAGTATGGAACCAAATACTTTTAAAGTCTTTTGCAGTTGTAAAACCGCATCTCCAGCACCATCTCCTGTCTGTCTTTCAGTTTTGTTGATTTTGTTCATTTTTAAAGACTTTTGGAAAATTACAATTAAAGTAGATTGCAATGGACTCGATGTTCAATCATACATTTTTTCTTAGAATGTTTTTCTATTTATGCTTGAGTCTGAATGGTTGGACAGTTGAGCCTGCTGAGAGCAAAAGGAGAAAGGATTGTTGAATTGTCTGTTGCCTTTTTTGCTCTAAAGGGGCAAAAATCCAGGAAAAAAATGATGTGGGTAAAGTACCAGGCTGTTGTGCTTTTCCAGTTTCTTCAAAACTGTTAAAAAGAAAATATATTCATTTTCCTAAAACTATAATCACACAATCTACCAGTGTCATTGACATTATAAGATGTTTGGCACAAACTTTATGGTATATTTAAACGGTGTAAGACACGTCCTCTGCTCTCCTGTATTTTTAGAAGAAAATAAACTTAAGAAAATTAAGTTAAACATCTCTAACTGTTTCTTTATTCAAATTTTTGTGAACCAGGAGCAGTGATGTAGAAAATATGGTGGGTGAGCCACAAGCTCCATGCTTTGCTTCATTCTGATGCATCCACTTGTAGACAAATAGATCCATGTACATCTTCGATTTCCTCGTCTGAGCTGGCATCTGGACTAAAACTGTCCGACTGGATAGCTATAATACTGCTCACCTTTTTTGTTGCACTGCTAATGCTATGTTAGGAGTGTGACAGGCTTTAAGCCGCAACAGTCCCAGCAATAATTCAGAGACGCATTTCTAAAGAACTCCTGCTGCTCTGCAGAAACTATGCTCTAGAAAACAACACTGTTTTTTAGTTTTATTTTTTTATTCTGGCATCATCTTAAAATAAAAGACCACTGTAAACGATTTTACAATCGATGATGATCGCAGAGCGACTTTAAACCACATCTGCCTTTGGAGAACATGCAAACTTTTCATCAAGGTCAACTCTCCCTAAGTTCTCCTTATTATATCATTGGTCACACATAATTATGTGGTGATTAATCACATCCGTCACTTACTAAAACATAAGCTTGACCTCAGTAACACTCAGGCTTTAATTACACACATAAACTTGAAAGGTAAAGAACAAGACAAATGGAACATTCTGGACTTGCTGTTTTTTGCTTTAAAATGTGTTTTACTTCATTTATTTGCTTCTCCTGTATAAAGTCATCCTTGTGTGTGTTTTGTGTGCCCATTTGTTAGGCAGACAGCTTATTTCAAGACTGTAGAAACATGAAAAAGAGTAATTCGTCATTTTTAAATGTCAAGTAAGTAAGCAAGAATGACCTCAGAACAATCAAATGCGGTTTGGCACAGCCTTCTTTAAGGAGGGAGCTTTTTTCCTCAAATGTTTTTACCAGAAAAAGCAGTAGACGTCTTAAAAGACCAACCAAAGCTGCTCCTGTGCACGGAGCTGCAGGTGTACATGAATGCTCTCATCAGGACACAAGCAAATGTTCAAACACGAAAGCAGCACAGAAAAAAAACTGTGAGCTGTGAAGACTAATAATAGCTTTGGCATCCAACTCCTCTTGCAGAAATCATCTTCCTTCACTTTCTTTCTCCTCCATATTTAACCCCCTTCACTCCATTTCAAGTCTTCCTGAAAAAAACGGGAAAACCTGAAATGGTCAAAACACATCCTTTTTCTCTGACAGCTGTGGCTGAATCAGCCGGGAATGAGTTGTGGGGTAAATGTGCGTTGTGTACACGCCTCCATGCTCCAAAGCCCCCAACCCCACAGGTGCAGCATCCTCTGGCATGCAGCTGCTCACTGAAGTAAACTTCAAATAACCTCCACCCTGGACACTGTTGCATCTGTGCCAGATCCCGTCCAGACATCTGTGTGACTGAAGCACAACCTCCTGGTTCTACTGCTCTTCTTTGACATCTATGACAAACGGTTTCTGTGTAAAAAAACGAGCCGTCAACACTTGTTAACCATCACTGGTCTCTGATTCCTGTAAAATGAATTTTAAGTTAAGATTCTTTAGTAACATTAGAAATGCTTCATCTGAAAGCTTTGATTCAGGGAAACAGCTTCCATAAAGTGCAGCTGCTGCCTCACTTGGGTGTTGTGCTGCTTTGGCTGACTGATGCAGGTGACTTTCAGATGGAATGCCGCTCACCTGCTGCTAACAAGCACCACCCCCTTCTCCAGCCTCCACCTGCAGGCTGCAGCCCGTACGCTGCCTGCAGGTGCTCGGCAGCAAAGTCACAGCCAAGTAAGTGAATGTTGAAAATAATCAATGGCAGCCAAGAGAAGCAAATGCTAAAAACAAATGCCTGCTCTACCAACAATCCATACCCACAACAAAACACTGCGTGTTTGTGATAAACAGGTTTTCAGACGTTTCTACAGTTTTGTGATGTCTTTTGTCTCATATACAACTGCCGTTTCAGGTGGATACAGGCCGTCTGCGGGTGAAAATGGGGCAAACCTGTACAGGGCCTGCACAAGATATCAAAGTCAAAAACCGCTCTGTGAGCCTGTTCATGCCTTTTTTTACAGGCATGCTGTGGGTAGAAGGTTGAAGCAAACACCTAAACAACACGAAAGGATAAGTAAGGGTAAAGTAGGGGAGAAGCAAGTGTGTGGTACGGATTTTTCAATGTGTTTAACCCCCCAAACCCTGTACAATGAGCCCATAAGTACTGTTTAAGTGATACAGTACATTTGGAAAGATTTTCATCAGGATGTCTCTGTACATTGTTGCAGTCAGCTTTCCCTCTATCCTGACCAGTATAGGGTTAGGGACCACTTGCGTCTCATATGCAGTACCTGTGCAGCATTTGCACACGGTCAGTAAGTGGTCAGAGTGTGGCATAAGGATGCTGTACGACAACATCATCTTGATGCATTAGTGTGGTAACTTAGTCCCAGGAAACACTTACCACACTCATGACAATGGAACGTTCCATTTTCACGAGGTGCTGTACGAGCCTCAAAGGACCTGCAACTGTACTCAATCCTCTCTACAACCCTCCACAGGCCCTGACAACCCAAGAACCTGCAGCACCTGTATGGGTGGAGGTGACTCTGGCTTTTAATGAAGTGACTAGGGAGCCCTTTGGTTGAAATCCAGGAATATTAATTCATTCATTTTCTATACCCGATTTGTCCCTTCAGGGTCACGGGGCTGCTGGAGCCTAACACTGCCGCTAGTGGGTGACGGTAGGGGACACTCCCGGACAGGTCGCCAGTCTGTCGCACAGCACACACTCACACACTCATGCACACTTGCAACTTGGAGTGACCAATTAACACATGAAGCATGTTTTTGGACAGTGGGAGGAAGCTCCAGTCCCCGCAAATGGACGTTTTAATTGTGACTAAAATGACTGAAACAGTTTGCAGGTTCACAGAGTTGCTTTTAGCTTGTTAGCACAGCCACCAGTTTGTGGATCTTTCTGCAGAAGACACTCGAGGCAACTTTCACTTCACTGCTGTTAGTCTTTTGGTATAAATTGAATTTTCTGATGCTGGCTGTCAGTATACAATTAATTGTTTATGTGTTATTATATCTGACTCCCCATGAGCAGAGATTTGAAGTGATCCAGGACTACACACAAAGACATAAACATGGACACTACAAAGCTTTATTAAATGAAAAAATGATGATCAAATAAAAAACTCTATTTAAGAAAAAATGAATTCCAAAACATTGCTCTGCAACAACTCAGTTATTATTGCTTTGTTGTTGAAAATGTTATGACAGTTTTTTTAATTAATTATTTATACATTTTTGCCAACAGTATTACCCATTATTGGCAAATTCCCATCTTTCGGACAGACTCTTCTTAATACACACTGAATATAAAACCCTGCTGGTTTTCTGTTGAATTTCTACTTCACTGCTCTCTCTTTGTTCATAAACTTCACACCAGCAAATGTTTTCACACAAATTAAAAAAAATAAATACAAACAGTCTGCACAGACTGAGGCTGCAATGGAAAAGGTGCGATTCATTCTCATTTTCAAAGGGACTAGAGTGAGATTTGAGAAAATGTGACTCCATTTTATTTGGACTGTTCGCACTGCCTTAAAAAGCCTATATCATGGAGTCTAACATTTGATTTTTTAAGCTCTCTGTTTAAACTCTCTCCCGCTAGCTCACAGCCCCTCACACCTCCAACCTAACATTACCGGTTCAACAAAAATGGAACTACAATATTGGAGCTTTCCAGTCGTGCAGTTTTGATCCTGGCTGCAGTGTCACAGTCTGATGCATGAAAGTGAAAAGAAGCACGGTCACTGATCTGACTGTTTCACTGTCAGTCTGACTGTTTTCAGACTGACAGACAAAAACAACAGGAACTCTGCACTGCAGAGACTGAATAACAAGATTCCTGCCTGCCGGCTTGATCAGTATGTAGAGATTCATGAATTATTTTATGCTTGTTTTTATGCATTCGAAGGTCCTGCAAACCACAAAATCTCCATCTGATTGAGTTCTGTACATAAAGTTGCAGGTTATATAAACAAATAGTGGTTTAAGTCAATAGCTTCTTAACTAAGTAAATGGTTTTTCTGTGAGAAAAGCATTTCATTTGGCTGGTCTGTCCTTCACTCTGCATGGGTCCCCTGTGGGCTTCTGTAGCCTCCAGCTGTTACTCTACAGACTGCTGTGGTCTGTGATGCAGGTTGAGTGAGAGACGGCAGCTGAGACTCATAAACCTCAGCGGCGTGGAACACGCACACACCTGCAGCTCTGTCAAAGTCACTCCCACAGCAGGTCAGTGTGTCAGTCTTATAAATAATATTCTGTGATTACCTGTTGAGCTCAATAATTACATACATGCATCAGGACCACACCTGCCCCCTCTGCACGCATGTTCTGCCACATAAATCAGTGCTGTTTAATTAGTCCAGAGGGCTGTGCACACAAAAACCAGGCATGTGCACGTCTGTGCACATCTCTGTGTGAAGCAAAATGGTTCTCACAGAAGAGAGGAACTTCAAGCTCAGAGCTGCAGATAGATCTTCAACTGAGCCTCCTTCTGCGGTGCTCTGGAGGTGGAGCAACGCTGTGATGTCTCCTCTGTGGGAGCAACACACACTTCTGGAGGTGTTAGCAGATAACTGTCTTTAACTCGTTTCTGTGCTGAGCTGGATTCTTAAGCTGCAGATGAAAGTCAGATGTAAGTCAGGTTTGGACCATTTTCTGCATTTGAAATGCAGTCTGTGGTTTCAGTGTTGAGCTGCACAGTGGCACAGTGGTTAGGCCTCTTAACATTCACAGTCAAAGTCAGTGTAATCACCTTTCTTTGCCATTCTGATGCTGGGTTTGAACTGCAGCAGATCCTCTTGACCATGCCTACATGACCAAATGCATTGAGTTGCTCCCATGTGATTGGCTGATTAGAACATTTGTGATACCAAGCAGTTGGACAAGAGTCTTATAATGTGACCAGTAAATGCTAAATCTAATGTTGTGACCAACTCAGTGGCCTTGGGGTAAAGTGTCTGCTCTAAGCTGGAAGATTGCAAGTTCAAATCCACAAGTGAGTTAAACCAAGAACTCTAGAAATTGGACCCTGTGTGGTGTTACCCATGTACCTTTAGACTACACACCCAGCAGGCTTCACGGTTGCAGGGGGCGTGGTTTTGTCTGTTCCTGTATAAAGTGGACTTTACCGCCTTTTAGTTAGTTGGCATAGGCGTGAATAAAGTTTCATGTCCTGAAGATAAGAAGTGTCTTTTCTTCATTGCCACACCATGTCTCCCTGCATCAAGTTGGATTTGAGGGGACTAAACCACCAAACGGTTCCTGAGTGCAGTGGTTCTGCATCTCATCACTCCCCCAGGGGTGGAGTCAAATGAGGAGAACAAATTTCCTACAGCAAGGTGAGTGTGACAAACTAATGGGCCTTTAACTTTTGCGACAAACAGAAAAAGACAAATGAAGGAGTGACGTTGAAAGAGACTTCAGAAGAAGACATCTGTGTGAAAGCTCTCATGAAAGCTGTAAAACATAATAATCTCCTGCAGACAAAAAAACCAAAAGAGTTATGAAGGACTGCATTTTAAAACCTTGATGAACACGCGCTAGGGCGTCTTTTCACTGTTTTAAATGGAATTGATGTAAATATGCTCTCTGCTGCTGAGAAGCACATTTGGAAAAATGCAAACCTAAGTGCAAATGCAGACCAAATGAATGTAGAAATGCCTTGATTCCCCCATGACTCCCATTGTAGGCTGAGGTGATGGAAGTGTCATGGTCAGACTTCCTCTGCAGGCACAAAACCTGAACACCTTTGAATCAACCCAGAACTTCTGTATAGTAGAAAACTTTACAAGCTGACCTTGATGTGACTTAAGCTTTAGTCGCAACTGTCCTTACAGGTGAATACGGGCTGTCTATGAGTGAAAAATGGATAAATCTGTGTGGGGCACACAGGAAATATAAAGACCACTTGTTAAACCTGAAGAAGGCGTGCTGCGATTGATAGATCATAGCAAATACTTAATCAACAAGTAAGGGAGAAGTATGTGAGACACAGGCACATCGTAAAGATTTTTTATGTTTTCAGGTCCCGTGAACCCTGGGAACTGTGCAAAGGGCCTGTTGGTGCTGTACAAGAGATAAATGTGAACTCCTTGCAGGGAGCCTGCCTGTTAGAAATTAGGAAATTAGACAGAGTGTAGCTTGTGTGTTCAGCGTTCAGACGTCCTACAGGCAAGTGCACACCCCGTAGCATGCGGTCAGTAAGGGGCCAGTGCACGCACCTTACGAATGATCAGAGTGTGGCATAAGGGTACAACAGCATCAGCTGTACATCATAAAGGCGAGCAAGTTCCTTAAGCCTTACAAATACTTAACAACACTCTTACCACACGCATAACAATAGTACATTCCATTTTCATGACGTTTCTTGAGGTGACCACATGACCCTAAAGGAACTGCAAGACACACCTGAACTCCTCTTAAGATGCAGCCGCCCCTCCTCTCTACAACCCTTCACGGGCTGGGACAATCCAAATAGCTGCAGCACCCATATCAGTGCACAGGTCAACCCTGTAGGGGTGCATAGTAAAAACTGGGTCAGAGGGAATGACTGAGTAAACGACTAAATGGACAGAAACAGAGGAAGGAAAGAATCATGGAGCTCCAGGTCCAACAGTCTGAAATGCTGACTCAGAGCAGAGAAGGAGCTCTGTATCGACCTTTGTCTGAAAAGCTCAAAGAGCTGAAACATGGATCTAAAGAGGAACTGGTTAAAATTGGAACCAGCAACCATTCTGCTCCTCTGCCCTATAGGCTCGCAGTGCTCCACATTCACACAACGAGGGCTCTGTGGGAAATGTGTGTTAGTGAGACACAGCCCACCCATGCCTCGGTTTACCACAGAGAGTGTGTCAGTGTTTGTGTTGCTTTATTGATGAGTTGTGTGTGTGTGTTTGTATGTGCGTATGAGGCACCAAATGGCATCAAACCTCGAGGCATCGATCTGCTTTTCACAACTCCATGTGAGCCATCTCCACCTCTTCCTCCCTCGTCTTGCGCTCTACCTGCCCCACAGTCTCATGGATGGACCGTCCCCTAATGTGACCAGACACATTCATGCAAAACTGGGATCCTAACCACCAGCTCAACTCTGTTCTTCTCTTCTACAATCTTGGCAGCATAAAAAAATTCCTGCAGCACATCACAACTACAACATACTGTTTATCCTGAGAGGCTAAGTCTTCAACATCTTCATCCAGGTGGAAGCTCCAGCCGTTAGTGTGTCCTGCAGGGATAAGCAGGTCCCCCAAACGTCCTCTTCCCTCTCCAGCTGAACTAGTTTAACATGTGGTTTCTGCTCTTCTGTTGTTCACACAGCACCTTTCACCCTCTCCCAAGCAGCGTCACATGAAAACCATCATCATGATGTTATTGGTCTTGAATGATCCTTACTGCAATGCTCCCTGTCCTCCCCCTGTGGAAGCTCCGCAGCTGTAGCCAGTACCTCTGGACTCTAAATCACTGCCAGCCTACCTGCACCGCTTACCACTGATTCATCTGCCTCCAGCTTTGGTTTTTCATTTCATTTATCTCACTAAGTGTAATATTTTTTCATGTTTTTAGCACCCTCCCAGCTCTGAGCCATCAGCTCCTGTTTCCTTCTTCTCCTAACCTGTAGCTGCTCACATGAAGCTGTACACGTCTGAAAAATCACTACAGCAACCAAGAATCCGACCGGCCACATTTTCTCTTTGATTCGCCTGCAGGGCAGAGCTGTGGCGTTAATGAGAACAGACAGACATGCGTGAATGGTCAGATACGATAAGGCTGTGCTTGAAAGAAGGAGAAGAGGCATGACTGTGGATGAAACAGTCTCCCAAAGTCAAGGAGATACCTCCAATAAAAACACATTCAAATATGTAGTTATGTTACACCTGGAAAAAGACATAAATTAAGACTAAGAAGAGGAACTCATTAAGAGATGCTTAACAAGTTTAAGTTCAGTCTGATCCAGGTCTCTGCCTTCTTCTGGTCTTTACTGTCCCCTCTATCAGGATGTCTCTGCTCCTGCTTCCCTGCTATGTCAAAGTGAGCAATGTCTGTGGACCTTTGGACCTCAGGTTCTTAAAACAATCACAGTTTAGAGCCCCATCTCCTCCAGTCACAATAACCTGCAGGAAACATCTGAAACTAACTGTCTCAACTACTGCACAGTCAGCAGTTTGATTGTTATACAATCAGGTATTTGACCTGAACTGCTGAAAATCACTGAATCAGGGCTTTCTTAATTGATTACTTCCTTTTGGAAGCTTTTGAGTCTGTCTCAGAATGACATGCAGTTCCTCTGTTTGAGGTTATATATTCCTGCTGTCATGGACAAATGTCTGTGAAAAACCCATTCTCATGGCAACACAAAGACAAATATTTCAGGTCCTGGTTCTCTGCCTGTGTCTGACTCAGCTTGAAAGGTCTATTTAAACAAAACTCAGATCAAAAGGAAGGACAAGCACTTTTCTTCACTTGTTTTAGAAAATTGTGAAATAAATTATTAAAAGAGCTTTATAAGGAGTTTGAAAGTGTGTAGAGCCTCATCATGTCTATTTCCCCTTTGGTGCAAACTATAAGAAAATTATTCAAATTACTTTTATCAGAGAATACAATTTTAGAAAACAAGAAAAGTGACGGTTGGCCCACACACACACAGGGGGTTTATTTCTGCTCTTGTACCACTAGAGTTAATCATAGCAGAAGCTGTTAACTCCATGGAATCAGCTGGTGGATGATGGCTACTACCTTTTAGACTTTTATTAAACACAAAATAAAAAAACAGAGGGCAATTTATTCCATAGAAGAAACTTTGCATTTGATTTTAAAGGACTATTTTTCCATTTTTACATATTTCATATCCATTTAAAGCAGCAGTCACATTTAAACTTAAAACTGAAATGGCATTGTTCTTTTGAAGTATGAAGTATGATTGTGCATGCTGTTTTTCACACTTCTTTGAAAATCAGCCAATTTTAACATCACCATGTGGTGATAGGGGAAGAAACAACAGGAACTGGAGCATCTTTTGGATTTCCTGTAAATATTTGTAGAAGAAAAAAAAGGATTACAAAACTAATCAGTGCAGCCTGGTGGTTTCATGAAAGCTTAACCCGCTGACGCAGATTAATGTAAATACCTATCAAACCAACTTAATTTAGCAAAATCGTACATGATTTTTTTTTTGTTTAATCAGGAATAAATCCAGGTGTCAAGTAGTTAAAAATGTAAAGGTCTGTTTACCTATTTTGACAAAAAAAAAAAGTCTTTTCACAGAGCAATTTTTAAAAACAGCACATGCAGGAAATATTTGATATGCTCCACAGGATCAGATGTGACACCATGACGTACTTCCCAACGGAAGGATTGATGCAGGTGAAGCTCTGCCAAAAGATCGCAGCGTTTAGTGTCCCCACAACTATGAAGACCACAGCTCTTAGCATAAATCTTCCACCTCATTGCTAAAGATGCTAGTAAAAGGTGACAAACTGAAGCTCAAACCAACAAATCTTTTAAGCATAAGCAGACAATAAATAAACTGAAAGTAAAAAGACTCAAGCCTCCCTGTCAGAACACTTCCGTTTGTGCGTTAGTGCGCCCCCCCATTAGACATATTGTATGACTTGGCAAAGACGATCTGTGAAAAGAGTCCATGAAAGGCCTGTGACTGCAGAGGTGCAAGATTTAATTCCAGTCCCTGCTGAGATGAAGAGGCTTGAAGAGACTGCAACTGTTTTTGTTCCTCCAATAAACTCTGGACGAGTCTCTCCTTTGTTCAAAACCAGAGTTTTTTTTTGCAAACACATCTGCACTGAAATAGAAAAAAAAACGTTTCTTTAAACAATTAAGTAAAAAGGAACAATTTCCAGACAAGACAGATCATTGCTACAATATTAAACCACAAGCACACATTTAGTTACACAGACATAAAGCGCTGCTGTTATCCAGCATATGAACCAAAAAGAACATACCAACACATTTATTAAAAAATAAGGAGCTTTCCAAAAACCTGTTGGTTAAAACGTGTGCTCAAGATGAGTATAAGACAAAGGTACTTTGGCATTTTTTTTCAAGATCATTCCAGTCCTTTGCTGCTTATAGAACTAGATATAAACCATCCACTGAGCAGATAGAATTGGGTTCATCGTGTATTGTAGGACTTCGTGGGTCCTTGTAGCAAAGATAAAGATTTAATGGTAACTTCAGATTTTTTTTTAAAATATAAATTTACAAAAAAAAATTCTTAGAGTTTGACAAGGAAATCCAGCTCACAATGGTGTACAAGCAAAAGTCAAGTGCATTCCATAAAAGAAACCACGTTTTGATTTGACTATAGAATATTGATTAATGTGTTGTGAGAATAAAAGCTAAATACCTGTATAGGCACTGCCTTTAGAGGTGGTGATGCTTGGAAATGTAAGTGAAAGTATGTGATACTGAACAATGATATCTTCCAAACCATGTGACTTTGGTTTTCCTGGAGTTTAGATAAAGTCCCAGAGAAGTTTCTGGATTGTGTTAAAACTGTCTCGATTGTCTATTTTTGTATTATCAACATAGAGATGAACAGATGAGCCTAAAACCCAGTGCTGATAACGATTTATGTGAGGTAAAACTATCTCTCTATCTAGCTAAAACTAGTGGGGGGCCCAGAATGGATCTCTGAGGTACACCACAGGTAACAACACAGAGATTGTGAAATAATGAAAGTTTGATTTCATGTACTGAGTTCTGTTTAAGAGGTATATAGTAAAGCAGTTCAGTGAGGTAATATGTACAGAAACATCTGATGGTTTTTTTTTAAGGATTAGATGATCTGTGGAGTTAAAGGATTCTGCAGAAGACGTTTTAGTGTCTAAAGCAGAAGTTCTGTATTTCAGCAACCTCAAAGTGTTGTGATACAACTATGGCCAGATCCAAAGCCAGACTAGTAAAAAAGATTTTCTTTGTATGGCAAATTGGAAAGCTGCATGTTTACTCACACTTTTTTCATTTTTCTTAGATATGGAGGGGATTGGACGGTGCTGCAGTGGTTAGCACTCTTGTCTCATAGCGAGAAGGGCCTAGTTCAGATCCTTGCTGGGTTTGCCCTGTGATCCCGAGAGGGAGTCAGCAGGTTTTGCAGATGGATGGATGGATGGATTAATATAGATGGCAGTAGGAGCCGCACAGTGGTGTTATCACATCATAATGAGAAGGCCCTGGTTCAAATCCCAACTCTGACCTTTCCACAATCCCAAAACATGTTTCATAGGTCACACAATGCTTCTACATTGTTAGGGGTGAATGTGAGGGTGCTATGTCATCCTTCAGTGGCATAGCAAACCGTTCAGAATGTACCTAAACCCTTGCAGTAGCTAGGATAGGCTCCAACAACCCTGTGACCCCAGAAGAGATTGAGCAGGTTTAAATGGACCGATAGCAGTTATTGAGGCAGGCCAACAATTACTGACAAACTGACAGTCACTCTATAATACTTGGTGATAAAGTGCTGTTTGCCTAGCCAGTGGTTTTTCCACATGTTTTTCAGGACAGATTTATTATTTGTCTCCATGGTGATTAAATGCTTGGTGGTCTAGCATATCAGACCCAGCTGCTTTTTTTGAGTCAAGCTTTAGTAGTTCATTCAGATGTGTTTTCACAAAACTTAAATAATACAATCAGAAGTTCATGTAAGTTGAATACTTTCCAGATCGAAAGAATGATTTTGAATTATATATATATATATATATATATATATATATATATGTCCTTCGTGTGCCGAAGTTGACTGTTTTGAGTTTTTGTGAGTTATTGGAGGCAGGCTCTCATGTGGGCTGCTAGCCAAGCACGTGATCTGCAGGAGCGATCGCATCTCGTGCACTTAAAATTGTTGAGGTTGCTACGGTGTGACGCTGGTGATGTAAGTTTTACGTCATTTGGATTTTTGAAGGGCTTCTTCTTCCCAGTTGTGGTGTGGGATGCCTGCTCCCTTCATATGTCGTTTTAGTACATCTTTATAACGTAATTTCTGTCCACCGCGGCTCCTTTTTCCTTGAGAAAGTTCAGAGTAGAAAACTGCTTTGGATAATCTATTGTTGGGCATCCGACATACATGACCTGGCCATCGAAGTTGTGACGATGTTATTAGGGCATCAACACTAACCATGTTGGCACGTCTCAAAACCTCAACGTCTGGGATACAGTCTTGCCACTTGATGTTGAGAATGAAGCGGAGGTGGGGAAGCTGAAGTCTTGTTAGAGCCTTGATGTGTCTGCGGTAGAGAGTGGTACACTCGATGGAGTATAGCAAACAGGGGATGACTGCGGCTGCATATACCTTCACCTTGGTACTAGTACTGATGTCATGGCATCTCCACAGTCTCTTTTGTAGTGCACCACAGGCTTTAGTGGCAGAAAGTGTTCTCCTTCCAGATCAGCTGAGTTTGAGTTAGTTAAGGTACTGCCCAGGTAAGTAAAACTCTCTGTTGACTTTAGTGCTTCATTATGGACCATAATCCTCTCTGGGTGTTCATTGGATAATGTAGGAGACTGATACAGTAGTTCGGTCTGTTGCATATCATATGCGTTACTAGCTACAAGGGCAGAGTCGTCAGCATAAAGTAGCTCTCTGACACACATCTCCCGTGTCTTTTTGTGGGAACAAAGACGGGCGAGGTTGAAAATTTTACCATCAGTTCTTGTGTGGATAAAGACACCCTTGTTAGAGCCTTCTTTCATAGTATCCAGTACAGCTGTAAGGTAGAGGGAGAAGAGGGTTGATGCCAGTACACAGCCTTGCTTCACACCGTGATTATCCGGAAAGGTGTCACTGGGTTCACTACCAACTGAGACCTGTGCCATCATTCCATCATGAAATTGCCTAATAATGTTGACAAGCTTGTCTGGGCAACCATAGGTTTCAAGGACCTTCCACAGAATTGTACGTTTGACTGTATCAAAAGCCTTTGTAAAATCTACAAAGACTATATTAAGTGGTTGGTGCTGCTATGCTGCCTTCTCTTGCAGCTGTCTCAGAGTGAAGATCATGTCTGAAGTAGAACGACCAGCCCGAAAACCACACTGAGACTCAGGAAGTACCTCTTCAGCAATGGTCTTCAATCTAGTCAGGACAATCTTTGCAAGCACTTTTCCAGCTATGGCCAACAGTGATATACCCCGATGGTTTCCGCAATCTGCGCGATCACCCTTTTTCTTGTAGATGGTGACAATTAAAGCATCACAGAAGTCTTGTGGCACAGTACCAGAGATGAGACATCTGTTAAATAGATCTAACAAAGATTCACACAGCTTCTCGCCACCATATTTCAGAATCTCTGATGGGATGCCATCAAGACCAGGTGCTTTACCACTTGCTGTTGATTTCAGAGTGTACTTGAGTTCTTCCATACTGAATTGTCTACACAGTTCGTTCTTTTTGGGTTTATTTTTCAGGATCTGACATGCATTTGACTTTGCTGAACCTTCTTGGTTTAGCAGCTTATTAAAGTGCTCCTTCCATCTGGTCCTGATGTTTTGAAGATCTGTGAATAGCTTACTTCCGCTGATCTTACTGGAGCAACAGCGGTGCTTTTCGGGCCATAGATAGACTTCAGACCGGCAAACAGACCGTGATAGTTATAATTATCAGACTCTGCAATTCTTCTGCTTTCTTTTGCCACCAGTTGTTCTTTAAATGTCTCAACTCCTTCTGTACCTTAGCCTTGATTTCAGAAAATGGACTCTTGCTCTTCTCAGAATTTTCATGTAGGTGTCTAAGATGTATACGCTTCTTTTCCTCCAGGAGTTTCTCAATTTCACTACTGTGTTTGCAAAACCAATCTTGAGTCTTTCTATGAATGGGACCTAGGATGTTCATACTTGCAGCATAAACTGTTTCTTTCAAAGCTTTCCAGTGCTGTTCAATATCCATCTCTCTATTCAAATTTATATTCTCCAGAGCAGCATCAATCTCTTTTGACAGCTCATCACAACACGTTTTGTTTAGCAGCTTGTTAGTATCCAGTTTCTTGGGCTTGGTATCTCCAGAAGTTTTCCTACGAGGTAACACAATTTTCATTCTAAGTTGACATCTCACAAGATAGTGGTCAGTAGAGCACTCCGGTCCACGCATTGGCTTTGTACATAACACATCTGCTAAGTCTGATTTTCTGGTAATGACATAGTCAAGCAAGTGGAAGTGACCTGAGCGAGGGCGCTTCCATGTAAAGAAATTCTTATCAAGTTGATAGAAGAGCGTGTTGGTGATGCTTAGGTCAAGTTGAGCGCAAAGGTTTAGAAGAAGATCTCCATTCGAGTTCTTTTTCATCTTTCCAAATTTGCCAAATGACACCCAAGTATGTTTCCCAATCTGTTCCAACTCGAGCATTGAAGTCTCCTAATATCAGGAGCTTGTCTTCTTTGGGAACTTTGAGAATTACATGAGTATGTTCTTGGTAGAATGTTTCTTTTTCGTCATCGGTGTAGGTCATAGTTGGGGCATACACATTCACTAGAGTTAAATTGCGTCCTTTCTCAATAGAAAGTTCCGACCATCAGATGTGAGTCGCCTGCGTGCAGAGCTTCTGCTAACAGCTCCCAGCTACTTAGGCATGTTGCCGACACATGTACTCGCCACAGGTCTATACACTCCAAACACAATCCAAAACACCAAACGCCTTGCACAATACCAAAGACAGTTGGTGTTGTGCCTCCACCAGACTGCCTCTCTGGTCCTCAAAAACGCAGCGTACAATCTGGTACACAAGTGTGCAACGTACATTGCTGCCGAAGAGGTCGCCCCGCAGTAAACACACATGCTAGTTGATGCCATCCTTTGGCCTCAGCTATTTGAGGCTCATCAGCATGCCATCAGGTGTTAACGCCATTGGCCTATTGGCTCTTCTGCCGTTTTCACCGCCAGACATCCTGCTGCCAATGCCTGAGCCTGTAACCCCAGGTAGGTAGGCTAGAGGGTGCTATCACTTGCCTAAGGTGAACCTTCAGACTAGTGGAGGGAAGGAGTCGTCTGACTTCTCCATTCTAGACTGGCTCCAAGCAAAGTCTAGCCACTGCCCTAGCAACTGATTTTGAATGAAGGTATTTGTGGATTAATAAGTAGCAGATTTTGTGAAATGTTCATAAATATCTTGTTTGATAATATGATGTTGTGGGATTCGATCATTACAGGCAATGAAATTGAGTGCTTTCTTTTGAAGTTTTTTTTTTTTTATTACTGTTTTCCAAAAGTTTTAGAGTTAGATCTATAAAAGATGTTCATTTTGAAGAAAGAAAATTTAACCTTTCTTGTAGGTTGTATAGTTTTATTTCTTATCACTCAGAAAAACTACCAATCTGCACAGATTTTAGAGCTTTTATGGTTTTGTATGCAGTGTTCTTCTGCTATGCAAGAGCTGCAAGCTCATTATAAAACCATAGGCTATTTGTGGATTACTTTCTTCATTGGTGCATGTTGGTTGATTGCAGAAATGAACTCTTTTTTTCAGTATGAACAATTCTGCCTTCCTGTGCTTTTTGTCCTCTCCATACTCCCAATGTGTGAGATGTTCTTTTCCTCCAGCTTCTCTTTTTTCTGTGGTCATCAGTCAGGTCAGTCACCTGTGCTGCGTTCTGTCCTTTCTCCAATATGTAGAAAAATGCAACTATAGTATTGTCAGTTTCAGACATCATGGGATTGAGAGCTCAACAACAGAGCCTAAATGGTTTCTTGATCTTTATATAAACACATTTTTGAATTTGAGAACATTTCCAGGACACGTCCTTTTATCTGGTCTAACTTTTAAACAACAAAGCAGTTTTTCATATGAAAAACCTTAGCAGCCTTACCCTAGGTCCAGCAAAAGAACCCAAGCATCCCACTAGAGCATCTTTACACTGGGGCCCCTTCAGCACAAACTGACCACAAAATTTACTTTAACCTGATGCTTAGTATAACATTAATTTTGTTTGCTTTAGGCTTTAGTATACCCTGAGTTTGTTACACCCCAACCCACACTAAGTTCGCCTCTGTCACTGGTTACTTCCTGTTCCTTTTCTTCCCACTCTTGCCCTGTGATTGCTCAAGGGATGATTAGATGTGATGGAGGTAGTCAGACCGCCTGAAGCAATGTGGAGTTCAGTGTCTTGCAAAAAAACACTAGAGCACATGGCTATTAGCAGCATTAACAGAACCTGTGTTTATCTGATTGCCGGGTGACTTATGGTGTACCTCTGGATTGTGGTGGTTTACCTATGAATTTGGAGAACAACATAACATTTTACAAACTCACTAATGTAAATGCTAGCAGCTGGATGGCTCAGTTGGGTAAGTGCAGGACAGGCGTATGGGAAACCAGGGTTCCTTTCCCAGAGGGCATGATGAGCTCATTCCAGTGTAAGTCTGTAAGACCCACTCCAATGAAAATGGTCTTTTTTGAGTTAACATTTTGTTGTAGCATTTTATCATAATAGAGGACCTAGATAAAAAAAACTTTAAACTGTGGTTCTGAGTATTTCTTATTTCAAATCGTGTTGGATCAGAAACCAAATGCTAGAAAAACCTGGGGCTGATGACGTAACGACTCACCAGGCGTGCCAAAGTCTCTCTTACCACTTCGCTCCACTGCCCCCTTGGTTGGCAAGGGGCCCTTCACGCTACTGCCTAACTATGTAGCCACAACGGGCCCAGAGTTTGTGTCACCCTGTGCTGGTCCCCAGTCTGGATAAAATACAGGGCTATGTCAGAACTGGAATTCGTCTTCGAAAAAAACTAAAAAAAAAAAATCTCTCTGCAGATTGGTGATAGATGATTTACTGACAGGATGTGCCAAAAGGTGAACAACAACTTCTGTAAAAACTGCTCAATAAACCATGGCAGGGCGGTGGTGGTAGTGCCAAACTCTTACTAGAAAAATTTAAATTCATGAGCTGAAATGTTAGTAAAGCTGCTCATCTGTGATTGATAAGTCACACAATGTCAGAAAATGTTTCTATGAATAACAAATAAATTGACAAGTATTTGTCACCCACGGCACTACACAGCTTCATCAGAGAATTCAGAGAAAGTGGAAAAGTCTCTGTACACAGAAACAATAGCAAAGGGTTTTTGGGATGCCAAGGGCAACTGCTGATTAACAAGTATGGACATATAGTTTAGTTTTCTTTCTTTTAAAAAAATCTGGCTGCTAATCCCTCTTTCTGTTTTCTTTACTTCCATTGTTTTTAAAGCTTCCAGTGTAGTTCAGTTTCTCACTATGGGTCTATCAAGCTGACCCCTTCCTCTCACATGACTGATATCACTGAGCTGTAGTCACTCATTAGAAGCGGCGCAGAAAAGAATCAATAGTATAATACTATTACATCAGACACCATTAATCCTACCCAAGGCTGTCAGGCTGCTCTCAGGAGGGTCTGTGCAACGCAGCGGCGTGAAGGTCTAATTCAGGTTGTGTAGCAGCCATGATCCTTTAACTGGCTCGATGCCCCCCTCCAAAACCTGGTGACTCACGTTTGTGAAGGTGACTCTATGTGTGAGTCTGTGTGTGAGGGGAACGGAGAGATGAATCTGCTGTGAGTTCTTACGAGTTCTTTCTGCTTTTGTTCCCAGATAAAAAACATTCAAAGGAACCCCCATGAAGTGCAGAACACAAACTTTCACCTCCCTGATCCGCTGTTCTTCCTTTGTGCGTCACATTGAACACTGTGGGCATGATTTCTAGACCTCAAATGAAATCACCCAGTACATTTATATATGCAGTTATTGTGGGTACATTTAAAACTGAACTATGCTTTGGTTTGGATCAGGATTTATCTGCAGTCACATGATGCTGTAATGACTGAAAAACAAAACCAACTTTTTTAGGAGCAGCATTGTACTGTAAACTTCTGCTTCAGTGTAGCTGTAGAGCCGCACTAACCTTCAAAATCAGATGAAGCTTCAAGACTGTAGATGTATCAGTTAAACTTCATAAACCTTTCTTCACAGTTTGTAGACAGAACATCAAACAAAGTATCATAACATTTTTGTATTGGGTTTACAGGTTATTTCAGATTTCTTTTCAAAACGATTAATTTTTTTGTTTGTAACATGCTACAAGTTAGCCGTGTTAGAAGTCATACTAGCATATTCACAATTCCAGTTACTCCTAACCTTGTTAACAGACTGATACTGATAAAACTAATTTAATCTAACGTTTGCAAAATCTGAAATTTAGCAGGAAATGAAAGTTACATTGACTCATTTTGAATTTTATTGTAGAAAAAATGCTTTGTTTTAGCATTTTTTACTACGGGGGTCAAAGAAGTGTAAAAAATGAAACAGGAAACGGTGGAATTCTCTATTTGTCATTTCACCTCAGGTGGAAAGAAATGTGTCTCTCTGGTCCTGGGCCAGCCAGCTAGAGAACAAAATAAATACAAAAAAGATGTTGGTCAATGGGTGACAAATAAAATGGGGGAGAAGTGGGCGGGGACAAACATACAGGAAACTTTACATGGGTTGGTTTACATTCATGATGGTTACAGGTGGTGAATGCTGGAGACTGTTTGACCATCTTTCATATTTTGTGCTGCAACATTGCTGCTCGTTCTACTATTGGTTGATGCAAATGTGAGACTTTCCATTGAAATGTTTCATCTGGTCTGAAGATGATGATGATGGCACCCATTAATTTAGCTTTAAATTTCAGTTTTTAAACAATATTCAAAGAAAATTGTTAGGATCGTAAAAAAAGCACAGTTTTAAATTAGTTGTTTGTTTGTGGAGTCTTTTAAAATGTTACTCTCCATTTACACATTTTTGTTTGTTCTCTTTTCTAATTAGCGACATAACAAATGAAAAAAGGAGGGATGAAAAATGTGTCATTTTGGCAGATTGTTCTCCATATCTTTCATTGTTGGCACCTGATTTCCTGCTCTGTTGGTGGATACTGGGCCTTGCTAAAAATAAACGCGTTCTCTATCATCTGTCGCAACTTGCGCCAACGCCAAAAACACTATCTGCATCCTGGTTGGCCGACTGCTCAGGAGAGTCTCTGCAGGTCACCGGCTGCACATGCTATTGCAGGAAGCAGCCAAAGCGGCATCTGAAAGGCGAGCTCCAAAACACAGATCTGATTGTGCTGACGAGGGGCTGCTGGCTGGAATGAGGAGGAGGAGGATGGGTGGGTGGAAGAAGCAGAGGATGAAGAGGAGGAGGAGAAGAACACTAATGAGGAAAAACAAGGAGAAGAGGAAGGAGGGTTGTACAAGCAAAGGCTGGCAATGATGAAGATTCACTCAGGACTGTCTATTAACAAGACAAACACAAAGAAAAATGATAAAAGAAAAACCAAAAAAGGAGCTAGAAGGCAGCGAGGAGACATGGGTAACAGGAAAGAAAACAGGGAAGTTTCCTAAAGCTCTAAAAAAGATAACGTTGTTAAGGACAAGGACAAGAAGATAAAAAAGAGGTTCACTGGATTTTGAGGGAGAAATGTGGATAAAAGGAAGGGCAGAGAAAAGGACAAAGAGGACAAGCCCCCAGGATGAGAGGAGACAGCAGCAGAATGTGTGAAGGACAGCAGGTGATACGCAGCAGAAAGGAAATGACTGGAAAACAGACAGGAAGTGGGAGGAGATTTAAAGGAGAAGAGAGAAGGAATCTGGAAGTTTAAGCTTAAAACTGCATTCTTCAGAGAGTCCAGCTTCTGCTGGACATGCTGCTCATGTCAGACTGTCAGCAGCAGAATAGCATGAGTTGACATGCTTTCACTGATTTTACTGGTCATTATTTTGCAGCTTTTTCCCCACTTAGCTGAGTAACTGTGGAGGGGGATAAATCACTGAACTGAATCTCTGTTTTCTTCTCTGTTTTTACCAAAATACTGAGGAAAACTTAAAACACACAGATTTGCAAAACTCATAATGGTATGTCTGTCTCCTTCCAATGGTCTAAAATGATAACAATATGACAAAAAAACATTGGAAACAGTTCCAAAGTGTTTTCCAAAACAAAAGGTTATGTCTAAATATTCCAAACTACTTCTAAATTATTATCATAATTTTTGTCATTTTTCAAAGACTGGAACAGATTGGACATGGCTATAGCATGAAGTGGAAATGTAACCACATGTGATCACACCGGACACGCATGTCTGAGGCGGAAGAAACTCGGCACAGCGACACATAAATATAAAAACAAAGTCTTTTCTGCTGTACTGATGCTAATGAACTGCATGCATTTATGTAAATGGGATTGAGTACTAATGAACTTCTCATGGTAGAGACAAATTTAAAGTTTTGATTTATTTGCAATAACAAAAATACACTAAGTCCTTTTTAGTCTTTATCAACACAACCACAAGGAGGACAAGGTCAGACAATGTCAGACAAGACAACAAAGAAGTTCCGTGTTGTGTAAGAAGAAAATAATACAAACATCCACAACCAGACCTGTCAATGCCTGAAAAATCACTGAATAACCAGACGCTACATCTCAGACCCTGCAGGGTCGGATGCATGAAAACACAGCAAACAACAGCAGGAAAACAAAGGAGAAAAAGTTGGAATAGTTTGGCTGCGAAACACCTCATGTCAAAGGTCAAACATGGCAGTGGCGCTGTGGTCATTGGAGCTTGTTTTGCAGACACAAGACCTGCACAAGTGAAAGTTGCTGAGATGATCAGAACTTCCTTTGAAATCAAATCCCCATGTAAAGAAAATGGAGCAAACCTTTCCACAAAGATGCTAAGGCTCCTCTCAGATGCTACTAGTGAGGTTGAATTTACAAGTTGCCCAGTTATTTTCACTCATCAGAAAGCTTTCACTAAAAAAAATCATCTGCAGGAGGTAAAAACTGTGTCATGAAAAAGCAAACTCATCTGGGATCAGGTGGCGAGGTTTTGTCCCACTGACTGCAGGAATTCCCAATGAACATCTATACCCTAATATGGAATACTTCTGAACTTTTTGCCACATGATTGCAGGCAAAAAGCTTCTCTGCAAGGAATCACCTGTAAACGCACACATATGAACTCACACTCAGTCACAAGCTTTAAAATGTAATACGCGTGAATCTCAACTCTATTTCTGAGCTGAGACGTCAGCTGCTTTTCAGGTGAGAAAAAGAAGCTTTAAGGAAAGACATAAAAATAGATCCAGGCGGATGAAATGGGTGTTATTCTGCTTCTGTTCTTCAAGT
The DNA here is from genome assembly GCA_014656515.1 of Oryzias celebensis. Taxonomy (NCBI): domain Eukaryota; kingdom Metazoa; phylum Chordata; class Actinopteri; order Beloniformes; family Adrianichthyidae; genus Oryzias; species Oryzias celebensis. Next base: position 481,576 of record BNCR01000020.1, on the reverse strand, counting down.
CTGGTGTGTTGTAAAATGTTGCTGCATCACTGCAGAATGATGAAGTTTCCTATGCTGCCTCCGAGATCCCATTGGTTTATGGAAAATTGTCCTGAATTTACAGTGTCAGTGTCTACTGGTCATCTGTTTTCATAGAACAGCATTGAAGGAGATATGTCTGATATGTTTATGATCTTAATAACTTTGTGATCATTATAAGCTCCCATGAAAGTAGTGTTTTTAACATGTTCTTGAAGCATTTTTGTGATAAAAGAGGACAAAGATCAATAAAATTAAGCTTAAAATTCATTTTCTGAGTCGGTCATGGGTCAAATCATGGTGAATCAGGTGCACACGACAAAATGCAGTTTGATAAAGATCGTACTTGTGAAAATATTCTGGGAGGGTCTCTGCTCCGTTCAAACAGAGAGCTCTCAGCTCCTCGCCAACAGTCCCGCACACACCTCAGAGGTGAATTTTTAAGAAGCTCCTGCTGCTCTGCAGAAACTGTGTCCTATAAGATTTTTTTCATTTTGGATTAAAATGGTAAAATAATAATTAAAAGACCAGCAGGAACGACTGGACAATAGATCAAATGATGATCAGAGTGGGACTTTAAGTCCGCCAATCTTTACAGGCTGGTCACAGACTGCTGCAGGAAGGCACCTCAATCTTCAACAAACCTTTGTCTCAAGTCACCCAGTGGCCCCTTAATCCTCTCCACTAACAAATTCTGGAGGTATTTTGGCAGAATATTATTCTGATTTCCCTGCTTTGAATTGTCCTCCAATGATGACATGGTTGATTTACCAGTGAGGGAGATCCCACACCAATCAATCCCACTCCCTCCACCAAAAGGTTCTTCTGTACTCTGGAGATACTCTGTAGTCATCATTTTTATGGCAACAACAAATCAGGAGTGAACTTGTTGGAAGGCCACACCCCTACCACTTGAAGAATCTGTCAATCAAATCTATCAAATGTTTGATTTGAGATCCCATTCTTTTATTGAGACCTCTGATTGGTCAGTTTATAACTTGAATAACTTGCACTACAGAAACACATGTTAAAATAATGCATCAAAGAAAGAATGGATTTTGGCTTATTGCAGCCAGCAGGTACTTGCTGTTTGGAATTCCAGGGGGAGGGGTCACCCGGTCCAGCTCTTGTATACAGTCAATGTACTCAACGCATAATCTTTACACGTTAGCCCCACCATCCTACAACCCCAGCAGGCTGAGGGTCTACTGAATGTGCCAGCACAAAGCGCCAGCACAAACCAGCCTAACAGTGAGGAAAGATCATGACAGGCCTGTTATCTCCGCAGGACAACCACTGTGACACTATTGTGTGAAACTCTGCCTTCAGTTTGGAGGGGGTGCAGGAGCTCACCTTAAACAATTTGATTTTTCAGCTCAGCATAGGGACAGATTTTAGGAGTAGATATCTTCTGACCACATTTCCACAGACGTTGTGAATAACATGGTCATCAGGCAGCAGATCAGGGGAAGCTGAGGGTATCAGAAGCCTGAATAAAACTCAACAGCAGTAAAAGTTGTTTGGAAGAGAATATCTGGAAAACTTGAGCCTAACTCAAACTGAGCTCATGCTGCTTTCCTACTAACACAATACATACTATTTTTTATGCAAGGACACCACATAATAAATAATCTTCAAATTTAATTTATTTAGTTCATGTACACAAAAACAATTACAGGAATCTACAACTGGAATCTTTTCTTTTGAATTGTCGATTTCTTTAAAGGTTCATTACAATGACAATGGTCTTTTTGGAGTTTCTATCCTTTTCTTGTAGTATTAAGACATGATGGTTATCTTCATACTAAACCAGAAAACAGTGAACGTTCAGCATCAGACTCCTAAGCCTGGATGTAGCTGCTAATGTGTCTATTTTTGCTCAGCTTAACACAGTAACAAATAACAATTCAAACTACAGCTATTTTCTGCAATTTTCTGCTTGTTCAAAACATGTCTTCATCTAAAAAGACAGCTTTTTCAAACTAAAGATGTTCTTGTGAGGAAGCTTCTGATCCCCTTTAATACTGACAGAACAAGGGGGGTTGACTGCTGCATTAGTGGGCTCAAACAATCTGCTTTTCATCCCGGAACCTAAACTCTCCTTCTTTCTTACAAAGAGGACACATGTGCAGAGCCTGATATTCTTTATTTTAAATCACTTCTGATTTCATACAGCAGAATATTTGTTTTAATATTTGAAATTGTTTAGATTTAAAATAGATTTTGATGTTGTTTTTTCTTCTTTGTCGTTTCAATCCTACTCTTTGTTTCTGTTTTTTTAGTGGTGGATTAATCCACAGGGGCCACAAAGGTTTTCAGAGTAGGAGGCAGAGAGGAAAGTAGGAGGCTACCACTACCAACCAGAGTACAGAGGCCCCTCAAGCCCCTGGAGAATTTGGAAAATTAGGGCCCTTTAAATGCATTTTCCAGGCATCTGGGACACTATTTCAGCTTCTTTGAAAGAAGTAGAGAAGGGGGATTTAGTACTGAACCTGTCCTATATCACCGTTGACAACTATGATTTCCTTCAATCTGTTTCTTATGACTACTTCTCTACGACGAAACGTTTGAGGAGGAACTCCTGACGGACCATTGTAAAGTAAGCTTACTTGTAACATTCAAGTAGGTTTTAGTAGGTCAAAAAACAAGTTGTGTTTCCACATCGAGTTGTAAACTTTCCAAATTGGAAAAAAAAGCCCTGGGCAGCACGGTGGCACAGTGGTTAGCGCTCTTGCCTCACAGCAAGAAGGTTCCTGGTTCAAGTCCTGGCTGGGGGACTTGAAATAGTGTCAACAATGGGGGCCTTTCTGTGTGGAGTTTGCATGTTCTCCCCGTGCATGCGTGGGTTTTCTCCGGGGACTCCGGCTTCCTCCCACCGTCCAAAAACATGCTTCATAGGTTAATTGGTCATTCTAATAGGTGTGGATGTGAGTGTGCATGAGTGTGTGATTGTGGCCCCTGTGACAAACTGGCAACCAGTCCAGGGGTGTCCCCTGCCTTCGCCCATGAGTAGCTGGGTTAGGCTCCAGCAGTCCCGTGACCCCGAAAGGGATAAAGTGTTTCAGAAAATGAATGAATGAAAAAAGCCCTCTAAGTTTGCCAAGTTGCTTTCATTGAGGGCCAAATGTCTGTTCCTTTGACACCACACGCTTCAGTTTGTTAGAATAGATTTTAAAATGTTAGATCAAACTGAATACTCTTAAAGCTGGAGACTGTATTAAGATCTCTGCAGTCGATAACAACAGACTGCTCCTCGTGTGTGTGTAGGGTGTCTTGTACAGGATGCAGTTGTATTCCCCGCATGCACACAGCAGAGGATCATGAAAACGATTCACCAACACAAGTGGAATGTTTCTCAAAGTGAGCTTGAATTTATGTTTACATCACATCCAGATTTTTTGCTGTGAGGTACTAAATTAAACTTGTGTTCGTTATCAGAAAGTAGGCGGCGATTGCTTCACTGATGTGAAGTTTTCTGATTACACATTCATTTTATGGGGGAATTTCCAACATTATAAAAGCTCAGTTTGCGGGAATTTATTTTATTATACGTGAAACCCACAATCCCACAGCAAAATTCAGGCCCTGCATGTGCCACAAAGGTGTACATAATTACTGGCACTGTCAAAGGAAGCAGAATTAAAGTGGAAACTGAATAATTTTGTGACTGGAACTGGTGACACTCAATGTCTCGTTAAAAGAAAATTATAGGGAATGTTAAAAATCCCAAACCTGAGGTGTTCGCAAAAGCATGGCTGCCACTTTCCACCTCCACGTTGGAACAATAGCAACTCTAATTTCCTCCTTTTTTTGCAATTGACCTACTTTTCCCATTCAGGCTTTGGAAGTGCTTTCTGACGGTGTTTTGAAGCTTCGGCCAACTGGTTCTGGAACAGTTATGGGACAATTACACTAAGCTGAAAAGTAGGTCACACAGTTATTACCTGTTCTTAACATACTGAGGATACTTGTCAAATTCTTAAAGGTTTAAACCTCTAAAACCTTAAGATGGATGGCAAAAATGGAAGCACCAGAGCTGGCACTAAGAGCTGTTAATCAGCCAAACAAACTATGAAGAGAAAACTGCTGTGGAACAGCTCAATGCAAATAAAAATGCTAGAAGAACCATGAACCTCCTCTCCATGGTCTTCACAGCTTCAGCTACATTTGTTTTTTGCTGCTCATTTGATGTTAGGGACATTGAGGTGATCACAGAGCTTCCCTCAAGCTAGACAGTGACCAGCATCAGTCGGTGATCTCTAATCTGATCTGACAAACAGCGCCACTCTGCTCCCGCTGACCCGTCACACCTTAACACCTGAACATTGCAGCTGCTCTTGAAAAGCCTGCATCCATCGTCTGTTCCCCGTCGGTCTTCTTCAATGTCACAGTGGTCCAGCTGGTGACAAACGAGCAGCTAGATTTTGTCAGATTCATGTTCTGTAAAACCTTCATGCCTTTGACACTTTTAAGAATCCTCGTTTTGATCCTCTTCTCTGTGTTTTCATGGAGTTTGAGTATCATTTTGGGTTCCCTGCATGAGTTTATTTACATTTTTTATCTTTTGTGTTATGCATCTCTTTGATGATTTTAGTAATATTTGTGCATGGATTTTAAGTGCAACCAGCACAAAAACGGATGGAAATTCATGTTGGCCGCACGTAATACGTGCACATTGCTGCATGACTATGCGCATTTTAAGTGCGTCCAAGGCTAACTGTAGTTGCTGCTTTAAGGGTATTTGTTGTTTTACAGGGTATTTTAAGGGGTAATTGTAAAAAAAGGAAAGGTTACCAAGTTGCGTAGCGATTAAGTGCAGCTATTACGAAGCCAAACATTTTCAGCTTTCAAAATAAGAGTGGCCAAGAAAAAAGTTCTGCACCGACTGCACATACTTTAGAAATGAAGTGCAAATATTCACTTCCTTATATTCTTTTAAATCGTTCCCAATTCATTATATTCTTTTTTAACTTTATTTTCCCGCAGATCAGACACGGTTTTGAGCAAAAGCCAAGCAAAAAACGTTAGAAAATAATGCAACACTAATTAGTTTTACTTTTGCTCTGTTTTCAGTGATTTTGTGAACGTAGAAATTTAAGCAACTCTAACTGGGAAAAGAAGATCTTTTGCAGCTCTACATTTCATATCCATTGGGAAACGGCATCATCAGTGTTAGCATAAATTAGATGAATAAAAACCTTAATTACACTCATAATTAAAACAGAAGCATTCAATGAAGTACTTGTCGCCTTTGTCTAACTTTGACCTTGTTGACCCAGAAATCATCCACGACTCATTTATTTATATTATTCCAAAGAAATTTGGGGAAGCAGTTGTGCAGGACTCTGCAGGCAGGATTACTTCAATTTGTATTTTGTTTTGTAAATGATCGAAGTGACGAAATAAAAGTACAGTCAGGAAGGACATTTATGAAATAAATATTGTATAACTTTAAATTATAGATGTGGATGTGAATTTGATGTGCGAATTGCCTGCTGTTTGATTGGAAAATTGCTTTAAATGATGCGTGCCAGGGGGTGGGGGGTAGAGGTCCGCAGTACGCCTTTTAATGTTGAACAGCAGTTAGTGGTCAACTTTGCCGGTCTGAACTCGTGAACCAGAAGTAACATTACACAGTGGCGCTGTCTGTCCTTTTGTTTGATGTCACGTGAAAAGGGTCTACTGGTAGAGGTGGAGCAAATCTTGCTCAGGATCTTTGTTTTTCCAGCTTTGTTCTTATAAATGTACGTCTTGGTGTCAGATATTTCTGACCAGACAAACTGTGATCAGTTTTTAAATGGCTGGCACTTCTATGTTGTGAAAAGAACCCAATCAATTCGTCACTACCAAATCGGAGTCCCTGATTGGCCAAAGTTTAGGGTTGACAAGATGAAGAAGTTCAATTGGTTGAACTTCCAGCGCGTGAGCAATGAATGTCCGATCTGTACTTACAGCCAGAGGCCGGACTTAAAAACTTGCGTCTAAACCCTCAGTGTGAAATATTACAGAATTCTCTGCCTATTCAGACCAAGTCTGCAGTACTGTGTCAGTGTGAAAGCCAGCAAAAAGTCAGCGAAATTGACAGTTTCTAAGATTTTCCTCAGTCCTGTTTAATGCTGTCTCTCTGCTAAAAGGCATTTGTGAATTCTGTCCAAAGACCACACAGCTGCAGCATTGCTGCAGCAGAGAACTGTGCTCTGCATCCGATAAAGCATCCTCAGCCTCCTCAGTTCATTTTTACATGCAGAATAAAAGCTGGTGAGCGCTAACTTTGAAGCCCTTGAAGGCTGACCGCTGCTGTCCTCATCAACCAATGACTTTTCCATGCATTTGATTGGATAAACAACACAGTTGTTGGTGCACACATCTGAGCACCTTCTGGTTGGTCTGCAGACTGGGGGGGTTGAAAGCACACAAATCACTGATTCATATTTCGCACAAACATACACACCCCCTCAAACACACGCATGTTACACGCCACAGTTGGTGCACGGCAAGCTGTTTACTTGAGCCTACTTTTCTCTGTGCTGCAGTAAAGCTGGTCTGTGTATGTAGGAT